>JBBGZY010003656.1:0-141648 GCA_037952925.1 Lithobates clamitans
AAAAGGTAGAAGGGGAGTTCGTAGTTGGGTAGACCTAAAGCAGGTGCTTTGGAGAGTTCTTGGATCAAGTCCTGTAGGGTTGACCAATTATCATCAGTAAGTTGAAAGGGCGTTTGGGATGGGATTTCGTAAAGGGGTCCTAATGTGGATGAGATGTTAGGGACCCAGTCTCTACAGTAGTTGATAAGACCGAGAATGGCTCTCGTTTGTCGTGGGTTTTGGGAAGTCTTTCAGCCTCTGACTTCTCTGGGTTGTCAGGTGTCAAGTACCCTGAGATATACAATGTCCTAAAAAGGTGACCTTCTCCCTGCAAAACTGCAATTTCTCCTTGCTAGCTTTATTCCTCCTGGACGCCAGATGGTTAAGCAATGAGACAGTATGCTGATAAGAGACGTCCCTTGCAGGGCAACAAAGCAACAAGTCATCAACATACTGTAACAGCACCACCTCTGGATTCGTTGGGGTCCACTGATCCAACACTATTTTAAGTTTGCAGCTGTACTCCGAGGGACTAATCGCAGACCCTTGAACGAGATGCGTCCAAGTCAGTTGTTGACCCTGGAATGAAATAGCAAAAAGGTACTGGCACTGGGGGTCCGGTGGTACCGGAAAAAATGCATTAGTCAGATCAGTTACACTGAAGAAAATTGCGTTAGGTGGTATAGAGGCCAACAAGGTGTGTGGGTTGGGTACCAAAGGGGCATCACTGATAATGATTGTATTGATAGCCCTTAAACCGTGTACTAAACAGAAAATTGCTTCCTGACCTTTGACAGACTTCTTAGCCACTGGGAACAAAGGAGTGTTCCAGGGGGATTTGGTGGGTGTGAGAACTTTTATCAGCAGGTACCGGTCTATTTGGATTTTAAGACTATCCATCTGAGCCACACTCAAGGGGTAGTGTGGTAATTGGGGCAAAACGCTCCCTAGTCTGATGTTTACTGTGGTTGGTGTAACTGGCAGAAGACCCATGTCATACTTGTCAATCGTCCAAAGTTTGGGATCGACCGCCACCAGCACATCCAACCCCAGGAAACAACCAGGCTCTGTCATGTAGAGTAGAGCCACCATTGGACATAGGCGCTCATCCGACAGCACTACTAACCACAATACCTGTTGGAGTATATTCAATAACCGCCTGTATTTCTGCCAAAATATCAGCTCCCAAAAGATTGATGGGAAGATCATCAGATACCAGGTACAGACTTAATGGCCTCAGCCTACAATGGAGAGGTTTTGTTGTTTGTAAGGACACCATCTGACCTTTGAGACCTATGGTTGGGGTGGTTTCTCCTGAAAAGGGAACTTTTGCCTTGAATATCTTTAGCTCATAAAATTGTGTGGGCAGCGCTGGTATTGATGAGGCATGGTAGAGGATATTTAAGTTCTTTAATATACAGATTGATATGGGCTGATACCGGTTTGCCAACGACCTATGATGAGTCCTAGTCGTTTCCGGCTATCCCTACAACTTGCCTTGTTGGGTCCTCTGGGATAAACTGCCACTGACCCCGAGGTCTTGCGGATTTGTTCCTACCGTATTTTTTAAATGGCCTTCCCTTCCACAGTTATAACAAATTATATGTCTCTTCTGCTGTCGTATCTCTAGCATTTCTGTAAGTTCGCTCTGTGAGTGCTTGAGAGACCTTAGATGTCTTGTCCTGCTTTTTCCTATTCACATCCCTTTCTATAGCAGAGAGAGTGGATAGGATGGCAAGCATAGACGTTTCCTTAAATTTGGGTCTGGCTAATAATAACCGGTCCCAAATGTTTGTATTGATTCCCTCTAAAAGTCTAACATGAATGGTGGTAAGCTTTTGTCCCTTGGGTGGTACATCGGGACCAACCTCCAGGTCTAACGCATTCTTCTCCAGGATTCTGGCTTCATTTCATTACATCCGTGGTGGAGGTCGCACCATACAGTTCTGGAAGCTTTCCTAGAAGAGCCTTAAACTCTTTACCCCCAGATCTTGTCTGCTCATGAGTGGTGATCCTACAACGAGACATTACAGCCTCCGCCATTTCATCTCCTATTTTAACCCTTAGAATTCCGGCACAGTCCGTCCCGCTCATTCCGTAACTACATTGGTTCTGACCAAACATTCCTGCGGATTCATCCTATAGTCTGACAGTTCGGCTAGAATGTCCCTGATCTCTGAGGAGGTAAAAGGGACCATACTACCCTCTCCCATGGGGTCCTTTGTCTGCATTGGGGGCACCCTCAAATTATACCCGGACTGGATAAGCTCCAGGGTGGAGAGCGGGTGTATATTGGGGGGGGGGTTTAATAGTGAACTAACATATACGGTTTCACCTACAGTGGGTTCTGATAATTCCCCAGAGAAGGATATAGAGTAGGAATGGCTAAATCGTACTCTTTATACTGTCTCCTCTTTTCCTGGCCCTAATAGGGATCCTTCTAGATTCACACAACATTTTCCACATTTTCAAACAGGTTTCCGCAGCCAATGGTCTTCCACCAATGTCTGTATGTGTGAATACCCTCGCATGCGCGTATTACAGCAAAACCGACACTGGGGGCATCTGACAACATACATTAATAAACATTTCCACAACAAGGGGTAGGTTCTCCTTTAGTAACCTGAATTCATGGTATGACGCGTTACTTTGCAGCAGCCCCGCAGGTCCCCCCCAGGGGATCCTCTCCCCTGCAAGTCCCCCCCCCCCCCATGCAATGCTCTCCCCTGCAGGTCCCCCCCCCCCAGGGGATCCTCTCCCCCGCAGTTCCCCCCAGGGGATCCTCTCCCCCGCAGGTCCCCCCCCCAGGGGATGCTCTCCCCCACAGTTCCCCCCCAGGGGATGCTCTCCCCTGCAAGTGTCCCCCCACATGCAATGCTCTCCCCCGCAGTTCCCCCCCCAGGGGATGCTCTCCCCTGCAAGTGTCCCCCCACATGCAATGCTCTCCCCCGCAGTTCCCCTCCCAGGGGATCCTCTCCCCCGCAGTTCCCCTCCCAGGGGATCCTCTCCCCCGCAGTTCCCCCCCCAGGGGATCCTCTCCCCCGCAGTTCCCCCCCTAGGGGATCCTCTCCCCCGCAGTTCCCCCCCTAGGGGATCCTCTCCCCCGCAGTTCCCCCCCTAGGGGATCCTCTCCCCCGCAGTTCCCCCCCTAGGGATCCTCTTCCCCGCAGGTCCCCCCCCAGGGGATCCTCTCCCCCGCAGGTCCCCCCCCATGGGATCCTCTCCCCCACAGTTCCCCCCCCAGGGGGATCCTCTTCCCTGCAGCCACTGTCACATTGCAACTAAAATGATATGCATCCAGTGCCTTTTGGATCTGCTTTGTATGGAATGCTTTGCTGTGGCTAAATCCACGCCTGGGAATTGCGTGTTTTTCGGTTCTCTGTCTTCTAGGATCCTCTAGCCCAGTTTTCCGATTCTCCCGTCTAAACTCTTTTACTACATTCAATTGTTTTGGGTTTAGTTGTGTTTTTCATGCAGTGCAGGAAGAAAGGTAAAGATTTTGTAGATTCCGCACATAGATGGCAGATGTTCCCTGGAAATGTGTGCATCGGGCCTCGGAGGTCCAGGAGGAGGTCGGTGAGAGGTCTTTGTCTATTCTTGATGTTCTTCTGGTCTACAAGTCTCTTAGCTAAGGATAGGCCAGCATTCCTGGACATTCTTGGCCTGAGAAGAGGAGGATTATATAGATCCACCTTGAAGGGTCTTTATAAGGAATCTGTAATGAGAAGACAATGGAGGCGGCCATTGCTAAGCTCCTCCTACTTCCCTGGCTGTCATGGCGATGCCTCTGTCTTCTGACACCCATTTACAGCATGCTTGGTCCGGGTCTGAAGCCAGACACTGCCAACTTGTATGTTCAGGAGGCTGGCAATGGCCGTCTCTGTACTATCATGACAAAGTACAGTCTAGAGCAGGCATATGCAATTAGCGGACCTCCAGCTGTTGCAGAACTACAAGTCCCATGAGGCATAGCAAGACTCTGACAGCCACAAGCATGACACCCAGAGGCAGAGGCATAACGGGACAACAGCTGGAGGTCCGCTAATTGCATATCCCTGCTCTAGAGGCCGGACCTTTTGTAGAAATTCCATTAAAGGATAAGTTCACCTTTTTGTAAAAAAAATAATAATAAATGCACATCTTTTTTCAGGTAAAAAAATAGGTGGTGGAGTTGGAACATGTTCCAAAGGTGAACTTGTCCTTGAACTTCTTTTGGGGTATTTGCTATGGAAGAGGTTGGTAGAGTAGTGTGGTCTGCACGGCAGTTGTCTCCTTTTGGACCATCTGTCTCTTATTCGAACCCTTATCTGGAGCTGTGCCAGAGGGGTGGAGTCAAAGCTCTGTCTCATTCACGTGTGTGTGAATATCAGCTTGAGTTATTGAGCTCTGTAAACCAAGCTTTGCCAAGAAGTGGAAACATGAAATGGAGCCAGGAACTTCCCGTGTGATATAAGAATGATTTAGATTAATTTTCAACATTTTACATTTTCTTTTTCAAAAAAATTATATTATAGTTTTATTTTTCGTCCCAACAAAAATGAATAATACTCAATGTACAGGAGGAAGCATCTGGAATGATGGGGTTTCCACATGTAATGGGCCTGGCAAGGATCTCCTTCCATTGGTGGCTTTGGTGAATGGGCCAGCTTCCCTTGGTGCTCTGCTATAGGCCAGCTTCTCTTGGTGCTCTTCTATAGGACATCTTCTCTTGGTGCTCTTCTATAGGCCATCTTCTCTTGGTGCTCTTCTATAGGACAGCTTCCCTTGGTGCTCTTCTATAGGACAGCTTCCCTTGGTGCTCTGCTATAGGCCAGCTTCTGTTGGTGCTCTGCTATAGGCCAGCTTCTGTTGGTGCTCTGCTATAGGCCAGCTTCTGTTGGTGCTCTGCTATAGGCCAGCTTCTCTTGGTGCTCTTCTATAGGCCAGCTTCTCTTGGTGCTCTTCTATAGGACAGCTTCCCTTGGTGCTCTTCTATAGGCCAGCTTCTCTTGGTGCTCTTCTATAGGCCAGCTTCTCTTGGTGCTCTTCTATAGGCCAGCTTCCCTTGGTGCTCTTCTATAGGCCAGCTTCTGTTGGTGCTCTTCTATAGGACAGCTTCCCTTGGTGCTCTTCTATAGGACAGCTTCCCTTGGTGCTTTTCTATAGGCCAGCTTCTCTTGGTGCTCTTCTATAGAACAGCTTCCCTTGGTGCTCTTCTATAGGCCAGCTTCTCTTGGTGCTCTGCTATAGGCCGGCTTCCAGTGGTGCTCTTCTATAGGCCAGCTTCCCTTGGTGCTCTGCTATAGGCCAGCTTCTGTTGGTGCTCTTCTATAGGCCAGCTTCTGTTGGTGCTCTGCTATAGGCCAGCTTCTGTTGGTGCTCTTCTATAGGACAGCTTTCCTTGGTGCTCTTCTATGGGCCAGCTTCCCTTGGTGCTCTTCTATAGGCCAGCTTCTCTTGGTGCTCTTCTATAGGCTAGCTTCCCTTGGTGCTCTTCTATAGGCCAGCTTCTGTTGGTGCTCTGCTATAGGCCAGCTTCTCTTGGTGCTCTGCTATAGGCCAGCTTCTCTTGGTGCTCTTCTATAGGACAGCTTCCCTTGGTGCTCTTCTATAGGCCAGCTTCCCTTGGTGCTCTTCTATAGGCCAGCTTTCCTTGGTGCTCTTCTATAGGCCAGCTTCTCTTGGTGCTCTTCTATAGGCCAGCTTCTCTTGGTGCTCTTCTATAGGACAGCTTCCCTTGGTGCTCTTCTATAGGACAGCTTCTCTTGGTGCTCTTCTATAGGACAGCTTCCCTTGGTGCTCTGCTATAGGGCAGCTTCTCTTGGTGCTCTGCTATAGGCCAGCTTCTCTTGGTGCTCTTCTATAGGACAGCTTCCCTTGGTGCTCTGCTATAGGCCAGCTTCCCTTGGTGCTCTGCTATAGGCCAGCTTCCCTTGGTGCTCTGCTATAGGCCAGCTTCTGTTGGTGCTCTGCTATAGGCCAGCTTCTGTTGGTGCTCTTCTATAGGACAGCTTTCCTTGGTGCTCTTCTATAGGCCAGCTTCCCTTGGTGCTCTTCTATAGGCCAGCTTCCCTTGGTGCTCTTCTATAGGCCAGCTTCCCTTGGTGCTCTTCTATAGGCCAGCTTCTGTTGGTGCTCTGCTATAGGCCAGCTTCTGTTGGTGCTCTGCTATAGGCCAGCTTCTGTTGGTGCTCTTCTATAGGACAGCTTCTGTTGGTGCTCTTCTATAGGCCAGCTTCCCTTGGTGCTCTTCTATAGGACAGCTTCCCTTGGTGCTCTTCTATAGGACAGCTTCCCTTGGTGCTCTGCTATAGGCCAGCTTCTCTTGGTGCTCTGCTATAGGACAGCTTCCCTTGGTGCTCTTCTATAGGACAGCTTTCCTTGGTGCTTTTCTATAGGCCAGCTTTCCTTGGTGCTTTTCTATAGGCCAGCTTCCCTTGGTGCTCTTCTATAGGCCAGCTTCTCTTGATGCTCTGCTATAGGACAGCTTTTCTTGGTGCTCTGCTATAGGACAGCTTTTCTTGGTGCTCTGCTATAGGACAGCTTCTCTTGGTGCTCTGCTATAGCCCAGCTTCCCTTGGTGCTCTTCTATAGGCCAGCTTCTCTTGGTGCTCTGCTATAGGCCAGCTTCTCTTGGTGCTCTGCTATAGGCCAGCTTCTCTTGGTGCTCTGCTATAGGACAGCTTCCCTTGGTGCTCTTCTATAGGACAGCTTCCCTTGGTGCTCTTCTATAGGCCAGCTTCTCTTGGTGCTCTGCTATAGGCCAGCTTCTCTTGGTGCTCTGCTATAGGCCAGCTTCCCTTGGTGCTCTTCTATAGGCCAGCTTCCCTTGGTGCTCTTCTATAGGCCAGCTTCTCTTGGTGCTCTGCTATAGGACAGCTTCCCTTGGTGCTCTTCTATAGGCCAGCTTCACTTGGTGCTCTTCTATAGGACAGCTTCCCTTGGTGCTCTTCTATAGGCCAGCCTCTCTTGGTGCTCTTCTATAGGCCAGCCTCTCTTGGTGCTCTTCTATAGGCCAGCCTCTCTTGGTGCTCTTCTATAGGCCAGCCTCTCTTGGTGCTCTTCTATAGGACAGCTTCTGTTGGTGCTCTTCTATAGGCCAGCTTCTCTTGGTGCTCTTCTATAGGACAGCTTCTCTTGGTGCTCTGCTATAGGACAGCTTCTGTTGGTGCTCTGCTATAGGCCAGCTTCCCTTGGTGCTCTGCTATAGGCCAGCTTCTCTTGGTGCTCTGCTATAGGCCAGCTTCCCTTGGTGCTCTGCTATAGGCCAGCTTCTCTTGATGCTCTGCTATAGGCCAGCTTCTCTTGGTGCTCTGCTATAGGCCAGCTTCTCTTGGTGCTCTGCTATAGGCCAGCTTCCCCCTGGTGCTCTTCTATAGGACAGCTTTCCTTGGTGCTTTTCTATAGGCCAGCTTCCCCCTGGTGCTCTTCTATAGGACAGCATCTCTTGGTGCTCTTCTATAGACCAGCTTCCCTTGGTGCTCTGCTATAGGACAGCTTCCCTTGGTGCTCTGCTATAGGACAGCTTCCCTTGGTGCTCTTCTATAGGCCAGCTTCCCTTGGTGCTCTGCTATAGGACAGCTTCTCTTGGTGCTCTTCTATAGGCCAGCTTCTCTTGATGCTCTGCTATAGGACAGCTTTTCTTGGTGCTCTGCTATAGGACAGCTTCTCTTGGTGCTCTGCTATAGGCCAGCTTCCCTTGGTGCTCTGCTATAGGACAGCTTCCCTTGGTGCTCTGCTATAGGACAGCTTCCCTTGGTGCTCTTCTATAGGACAGCTTCCCTTGGTGCTCTTCTATAGGCCAGCTTCTCTTGGTGCTCTGCTATAGGCCAGCTTCCCTTGGTGCTCTGCTATAGGCCAGCTTCCCTTGGTGCTCTGCTATAGGACAGCTTCCCTTGGTGCTCTTCTATAGGACAGCTTCCCTTGGTGCTCTTCTATAGGACAGCTTCCCTTGGTGCTCTTCTATAGGCCAGCTTCTCTTGGTGCTCTGCTATAGGCCAGCTTCTCTTGGTGCTCTGCTATAGGACAGCTTCCCTTGGTGCTCTTCTATAGGACAGCTTCCCTTGGTGCTCTTCTATAGGCCAGCTTCTCTTGGTGCTCTGCTATAGGCCAGCTTCTCTTGGTGCTCTGCTATAGGCCAGCTTCCCTTGGTGCTCTGCTATAGGCCAGCTTCCCTTGGTGCTCTGCTATAGGACAGCTTCTCTTGGTGCTCTGCTATAGGCCAGCTTCTCTTGGTGCTCTGCTATAGGCCAGCTTCTCTTGGTGCTCTGCTATAGGCCAGCTTCTCTTGGTGCTCTGCTATAGGCCAGCTTCCCCCTGGTGCTCTGCTATAGGACAGCTTCTCTTGGTGCTCTGCTATAGGCCAGCTTCTCTTGGTGCTCTTCTATAGGACAGCTTCTGTTGGTGCTCTGCTATAGGCCAGCTTCTCTTGGTGCTCTTCTATAGGACAGCTTCCCTTGGTGCTCTTCTATAGGACAGCTTCTGTTGGTGCTCTGCTATAGGCCAGCTTCCCCCTGGTGCTCTGCTATAGGACAGCTTCTCTTGGTGCTCTGCTATAGGACAGCTTCTCTTGGTGCTCTGCTATAGGCCAGCTTCTCTTGGTGCTCTTCTATAGGACAGCTTCTGTTGGTGCTCTGCTATAGGACAGCTTCCCTTGGTGCTCTTCTATAGGACAGCTTCTGTTGGTGCTCTGCTATAGGACAGCTTCTCTTGGTGCTCTTCTATAGGACAGCTTCCCTTGGTGCTCTTCTATAGGCCATCTTCTCTTGGTGCTCTTCTATAGGACAGCTTCTGTTGGTGCTCTGTTATAGGCCATCTTCTCTTGGTGCTCTGCTATAGGACAGCTTCTCTTGGTGCTCTGCTATAGGACAGCTTCCCTTGGTGCTCTGCTATAGGACAGCTTCCCTTGGTGCTCTGCTATAGGCCAGCTTCCCTTGGTGCTCTGCTATAGGA
Source organism: Lithobates clamitans (assembly GCA_037952925.1). Classification (NCBI taxonomy): domain Eukaryota; kingdom Metazoa; phylum Chordata; class Amphibia; order Anura; family Ranidae; genus Lithobates; species Lithobates clamitans. The sequence continues at coordinate 8,911 of JBBGZY010003656.1, forward strand.
CAGCTTCTCTTGGTGCTCTTCTATAGGCCAGCTTCTCTTGGTGCTCTTCTATAGGCCAGCTTCTGTTGGTGCTCTGCTATAGGACAGCTTCTCTTGGTGCTCTGCTATAGGACAGCTTCTCTTGGTGCTCTGCTATAGGCCAGCTTCTCTTGGTGCTCTTCTATAGACCAGCTTCTCTTGGTGCTCTTCTATAGGACAGCTTCTCTTGGTGCTCTTCTATAGGCCAGCTTCTCTTGGTGCTCTGCTATAGGACAGCTTCTTTTGGTGCTCTGCTATAGGACAGCTTCTCTTGGTGCTCTGCTATAGGACAGCTTCTCTTGGTGCTCTTCTATAGGCCAGCTTCCCTTGGTGCTCTGCTATAGGACAGCTTCTCTTGGTGCTCTGCTATAGGACAGTTTCCCTTGGTGCTCTTCTATAGGCCAGCTTCTCTTGGTGCTCTGCTATAGGCCAGCTTCTCTTGGTGCTCTGCTATAGGCCAGCTTCTCTTGGTGCTCTGCTATAGGCCAGCTTCTCTTGGTGCTCTGCTATAGGCCAGCTTCTCTTGGTGCTCTGCTATAGGACAGCTTCTCTTGGACAGCTTCTCTTGGTGCTCTTCTATAGGCCAGCTTCTCTTGGTGCTCTTCTATAGGCCAGCTTCTCTTGGTGCTCTGCTATAGACCAGCTTCTCTTGGTGCTCTTCTATAGGCCAGCTTCTCTTGGTGCTCTGCTATAGGACAGCTTCTCTTGGTGCTCTGCTATAGGACAGCTTCTCTTGGTGCTCTTCTATAGGACAGCTTCCCTTGGTGCTCTGCTATAGGCCAGCTTCCCTTGGTGCTCTTCTATAGGCCAGCTTCTCTTGGTGCTCTTCTATAGACCAGCTTCTCTTGGTGCTCTTCTATAGGACAGCTTCTCTTGGTGCTCTTCTATAGGCCAGCTTCTCTTGGTGCTCTGCTATAGGACAGCTTCTTTTGGTGCTCTGCTATAGGACAGCTTCTCTTGGTGCTCTGCTATAGGACAGCTTCTCTTGGTGCTCTTCTATAGGCCAGCTTCCCTTGGTGCTCTGCTATAGGACAGCTTCTCTTGGTGCTCTGCTATAGGACAGTTTCCCTTGGTGCTCTTCTATAGGCCAGCTTCTCTTGGTGCTCTGCTATAGGCCAGCTTCTCTTGGTGCTCTGCTATAGGCCAGCTTCTCTTGGTGCTCTGCTATAGGCCAGCTTCTCTTGGTGCTCTGCTATAGGACAGCTTCTCTTGGACAGCTTCTCTTGGTGCTCTTCTATAGGCCAGCTTCTCTTGGTGCTCTTCTATAGGACAGCTTCCCTTGGTGCTCTTCTATAGGACAGCTTCCCTTGGTGCTCTGCTATAGGCCAGCTTCTGTTGGTGCTCTGCTATAGGCCAGCTTCTGTTGGTGCTCTGCTATAGGCCAGCTTCTGTTGGTGCTCTGCTATAGGCCAGCTTCTCTTGGTGCTCTTCTATAGGCCAGCTTCTCTTGGTGCTCTTCTATAGGACAGCTTCCCTTGGTGCTCTTCTATAGGCCAGCTTCTCTTGGTGCTCTTCTATAGGCCAGCTTCTCTTGGTGCTCTTCTATAGGCCAGCTTCCCTTGGTGCTCTTCTATAGGCCAGCTTCTGTTGGTGCTCTTCTATAGGACAGCTTCCCTTGGTGCTCTTCTATAGGACAGCTTCCCTTGGTGCTTTTCTATAGGCCAGCTTCTCTTGGTGCTCTTCTATAGAACAGCTTCCCTTGGTGCTCTTCTATAGGCCAGCTTCTCTTGGTGCTCTGCTATAGGCCGGCTTCCAGTGGTGCTCTTCTATAGGCCAGCTTCCCTTGGTGCTCTGCTATAGGCCAGCTTCTGTTGGTGCTCTTCTATAGGCCAGCTTCTGTTGGTGCTCTGCTATAGGCCAGCTTCTGTTGGTGCTCTTCTATAGGACAGCTTTCCTTGGTGCTCTTCTATGGGCCAGCTTCCCTTGGTGCTCTTCTATAGGCCAGCTTCTCTTGGTGCTCTTCTATAGGCTAGCTTCCCTTGGTGCTCTTCTATAGGCCAGCTTCTGTTGGTGCTCTGCTATAGGCCAGCTTCTCTTGGTGCTCTGCTATAGGCCAGCTTCTCTTGGTGCTCTTCTATAGGACAGCTTCCCTTGGTGCTCTTCTATAGGCCAGCTTCCCTTGGTGCTCTTCTATAGGCCAGCTTTCCTTGGTGCTCTTCTATAGGCCAGCTTCTCTTGGTGCTCTTCTATAGGCCAGCTTCTCTTGGTGCTCTTCTATAGGACAGCTTCCCTTGGTGCTCTTCTATAGGACAGCTTCTCTTGGTGCTCTTCTATAGGACAGCTTCCCTTGGTGCTCTGCTATAGGGCAGCTTCTCTTGGTGCTCTGCTATAGGCCAGCTTCTCTTGGTGCTCTTCTATAGGACAGCTTCCCTTGGTGCTCTGCTATAGGCCAGCTTCCCTTGGTGCTCTGCTATAGGCCAGCTTCCCTTGGTGCTCTGCTATAGGCCAGCTTCTGTTGGTGCTCTGCTATAGGCCAGCTTCTGTTGGTGCTCTTCTATAGGACAGCTTTCCTTGGTGCTCTTCTATAGGCCAGCTTCCCTTGGTGCTCTTCTATAGGCCAGCTTCCCTTGGTGCTCTTCTATAGGCCAGCTTCCCTTGGTGCTCTTCTATAGGCCAGCTTCTGTTGGTGCTCTGCTATAGGCCAGCTTCTGTTGGTGCTCTGCTATAGGCCAGCTTCTGTTGGTGCTCTTCTATAGGACAGCTTCTGTTGGTGCTCTTCTATAGGCCAGCTTCCCTTGGTGCTCTTCTATAGGACAGCTTCCCTTGGTGCTCTTCTATAGGACAGCTTCCCTTGGTGCTCTGCTATAGGCCAGCTTCTCTTGGTGCTCTGCTATAGGACAGCTTCCCTTGGTGCTCTTCTATAGGACAGCTTTCCTTGGTGCTTTTCTATAGGCCAGCTTTCCTTGGTGCTTTTCTATAGGCCAGCTTCCCTTGGTGCTCTTCTATAGGCCAGCTTCTCTTGATGCTCTGCTATAGGACAGCTTTTCTTGGTGCTCTGCTATAGGACAGCTTTTCTTGGTGCTCTGCTATAGGACAGCTTCTCTTGGTGCTCTGCTATAGCCCAGCTTCCCTTGGTGCTCTTCTATAGGCCAGCTTCTCTTGGTGCTCTGCTATAGGCCAGCTTCTCTTGGTGCTCTGCTATAGGCCAGCTTCTCTTGGTGCTCTGCTATAGGACAGCTTCCCTTGGTGCTCTTCTATAGGACAGCTTCCCTTGGTGCTCTTCTATAGGCCAGCTTCTCTTGGTGCTCTGCTATAGGCCAGCTTCTCTTGGTGCTCTGCTATAGGCCAGCTTCCCTTGGTGCTCTTCTATAGGCCAGCTTCCCTTGGTGCTCTTCTATAGGCCAGCTTCCCTTGGTGCTCTGCTATAGGACAGCTTCCCTTGGTGCTCTTCTATAGGCCAGCTTCACTTGGTGCTCTTCTATAGGACAGCTTCCCTTGGTGCTCTTCTATAGGCCAGCCTCTCTTGGTGCTCTTCTATAGGCCAGCCTCTCTTGGTGCTCTTCTATAGGCCAGCCTCTCTTGGTGCTCTTCTATAGGCCAGCCTCTCTTGGTGCTCTTCTATAGGACAGCTTCTGTTGGTGCTCTTCTATAGGCCAGCTTCTCTTTGTGCTCTTCTATAGGACAGCTTCTCTTGGTGCTCTGCTATAGGACAGCTTCTGTTGGTGCTCTGCTATAGGCCAGCTTCCCTTGGTGCTCTGCTATAGGCCAGCTTCTCTTGGTGCTCTGCTATAGGCCAGCTTCCCTTGGTGCTCTGCTATAGGCCAGCTTCTCTTGATGCTCTGCTATAGGCCAGCTTCTCTTGGTGCTCTGCTATAGGCCAGCTTCTCTTGGTGCTCTGCTATAGGCCAGCTTCCCCCTGGTGCTCTTCTATAGGACAGCTTTCCTTGGTGCTTTTCTATAGGCCAGCTTCCCCCTGGTGCTCTTCTATAGGACAGCATCTCTTGGTGCTCTTCTATAGACCAGCTTCCCTTGGTGCTCTGCTATAGGACAGCTTCCCTTGGTGCTCTGCTATAGGACAGCTTCCCTTGGTGCTCTTCTATAGGCCAGCTTCCCTTGGTGCTCTGCTATAGGACAGCTTCTCTTGGTGCTCTTCTATAGGCCAGCTTCTCTTGATGCTCTGCTATAGGACAGCTTTTCTTGGTGCTCTGCTATAGGACAGCTTCTCTTGGTGCTCTGCTATAGGCCAGCTTCCCTTGGTGCTCTGCTATAGGACAGCTTCCCTTGGTGCTCTGCTATAGGACAGCTTCCCTTGGTGCTCTTCTATAGGACAGCTTCCCTTGGTGCTCTTCTATAGGCCAGCTTCTCTTGGTGCTCTGCTATAGGCCAGCTTCCCTTGGTGCTCTGCTATAGGCCAGCTTCCCTTGGTGCTCTGCTATAGGACAGCTTCCCTTGGTGCTCTTCTATAGGACAGCTTCCCTTGGTGCTCTTCTATAGGACAGCTTCCCTTGGTGCTCTTCTATAGGCCAGCTTCTCTTGGTGCTCTGCTATAGGCCAGCTTCTCTTGGTGCTCTGCTATAGGACAGCTTCCCTTGGTGCTCTTCTATAGGACAGCTTCCCTTGGTGCTCTTCTATAGGCCAGCTTCTCTTGGTGCTCTGCTATAGGCCAGCTTCTCTTGGTGCTCTGCTATAGGCCAGCTTCCCTTGGTGCTCTGCTATAGGCCAGCTTCCCTTGGTGCTCTGCTATAGGACAGCTTCTCTTGGTGCTCTGCTATAGGCCAGCTTCTCTTGGTGCTCTGCTATAGGCCAGCTTCTCTTGGTGCTCTGCTATAGGCCAGCTTCTCTTGGTGCTCTGCTATAGGCCAGCTTCCCCCTGGTGCTCTGCTATAGGACAGCTTCTCTTGGTGCTCTGCTATAGGCCAGCTTCTCTTGGTGCTCTTCTATAGGACAGCTTCTGTTGGTGCTCTGCTATAGGCCAGCTTCTCTTGGTGCTCTTCTATAGGACAGCTTCCCTTGGTGCTCTTCTATAGGACAGCTTCTGTTGGTGCTCTGCTATAGGCCAGCTTCCCCCTGGTGCTCTGCTATAGGACAGCTTCTCTTGGTGCTCTGCTATAGGACAGCTTCTCTTGGTGCTCTGCTATAGGCCAGCTTCTCTTGGTGCTCTTCTATAGGACAGCTTCTGTTGGTGCTCTGCTATAGGACAGCTTCCCTTGGTGCTCTTCTATAGGACAGCTTCTGTTGGTGCTCTGCTATAGGACAGCTTCTCTTGGTGCTCTTCTATAGGACAGCTTCCCTTGGTGCTCTTCTATAGGCCATCTTCTCTTGGTGCTCTTCTATAGGACAGCTTCTGTTGGTGCTCTGTTATAGGCCATCTTCTCTTGGTGCTCTGCTATAGGACAGCTTCTCTTGGTGCTCTGCTATAGGACAGCTTCCCTTGGTGCTCTGCTATAGGACAGCTTCCCTTGGTGCTCTGCTATAGGCCAGCTTCCCTTGGTGCTCTGCTATAGGACAGCTTCTCTTGGTGCTCTTCTATAGGCCAGCTTCTCTTGGTGCTCTTCTATAGGCCAGCTTCTGTTGGTGCTCTGCTATAGGACAGCTTCTCTTGGTGCTCTGCTATAGGACAGCTTCTCTTGGTGCTCTGCTATAGGCCAGCTTCTCTTGGTGCTCTTCTATAGACCAGCTTCTCTTGGTGCTCTTCTATAGGACAGCTTCTCTTGGTGCTCTTCTATAGGCCAGCTTCTCTTGGTGCTCTGCTATAGGACAGCTTCTTTTGGTGCTCTGCTATAGGACAGCTTCTCTTGGTGCTCTGCTATAGGACAGCTTCTCTTGGTGCTCTTCTATAGGCCAGCTTCCCTTGGTGCTCTGCTATAGGACAGCTTCTCTTGGTGCTCTGCTATAGGACAGTTTCCCTTGGTGCTCTTCTATAGGCCAGCTTCTCTTGGTGCTCTGCTATAGGCCAGCTTCTCTTGGTGCTCTGCTATAGGCCAGCTTCTCTTGGTGCTCTGCTATAGGCCAGCTTCTCTTGGTGCTCTGCTATAGGCCAGCTTCTCTTGGTGCTCTGCTATAGGACAGCTTCTCTTGGACAGCTTCTCTTGGTGCTCTTCTATAGGCCAGCTTCTCTTGGTGCTCTTCTATAGGCCAGCTTCTCTTGGTGCTCTGCTATAGACCAGCTTCTCTTGGTGCTCTTCTATAGGCCAGCTTCTCTTGGTGCTCTGCTATAGGACAGCTTCTCTTGGTGCTCTGCTATAGGACAGCTTCTCTTGGTGCTCTTCTATAGGACAGCTTCCCTTGGTGCTCTGCTATAGGCCAGCTTCCCTTGGTGCTCTTCTATAGGCCAGCTTCTCTTGGTGCTCTTCTATAGACCAGCTTCTCTTGGTGCTCTTCTATAGGACAGCTTCTCTTGGTGCTCTTCTATAGGCCAGCTTCTCTTGGTGCTCTGCTATAGGACAGCTTCTTTTGGTGCTCTGCTATAGGACAGCTTCTCTTGGTGCTCTGCTATAGGACAGCTTCTCTTGGTGCTCTTCTATAGGCCAGCTTCCCTTGGTGCTCTGCTATAGGACAGCTTCTCTTGGTGCTCTGCTATAGGACAGTTTCCCTTGGTGCTCTTCTATAGGCCAGCTTCTCTTGGTGCTCTGCTATAGGCCAGCTTCTCTTGGTGCTCTGCTATAGGCCAGCTTCTCTTGGTGCTCTGCTATAGGCCAGCTTCTCTTGGTGCTCTGCTATAGGACAGCTTCTCTTGGACAGCTTCTCTTGGTGCTCTTCTATAGGCCAGCTTCTCTTGGTGCTCTTCTATAGGCCAGCTTCTCTTGGTGCTCTGCTATAGACCAGCTTCTCTTGGTGCTCTTCTATAGGCCAGCTTCTCTTGGTGCTCTGCTATAGGACAGCTTCTCTTGGTGCTCTGTTATAGGACAGCTTCTCTTGGTGCTCTTCTATAGGACAGCTTCCCTTGGTGCTCTGCTATAGGACAGCTTCTCTTGGTGCTCTGCTATAGGACAGCTTCTCTTGGTGTTCTGGTATAGGCCAGCTTCCCCTGGTGCTCTGCTATAGGCCAGCTAGGTTCTGGAATGTCTTATCATATGATGTGACAAAGGATGACCCTTTTTTTTTTTTTCTTGCAGTTTCTATTCTGAAGTCGATTTGCATTGATTCCATATGGAACCGGGTATGTCGGGCTCTCGGGAACCTGGCTGTGGACTTCCAAAACAACCAGATCATTCATGAATCCGGTGAGCTGATTGTGGGGAGTGGCAGAATCTGGCTGTGATAAAACAATAAATATGTGATAGAGCTGCCCAAATCAATTAAATCTAGACTAGAAAACCTTCAGTGAATTGAGGTGAGAATAAAGACACATCACATAACATGACAGATAAAGTGCTGATGAAAACACAAAAGTTTTTTTGCCAAACAAGAATGTTATGGTTATGCGATAGCGTTTTGTCTGTCAGCTTACCTGTCTCCATGTGTTCATCTCTAGAGACCATCCACTCTCACCTGACTGCTTTTATAATCTCTCCTCTAAGCACGGCTCCACCCCAGCTCCTATCAGAGAACTCCATATTAACCTCTCCACTGCAGGCCAGCCCTGCTGATCAACCTTTGTGTATTTTTGGCTTCCTGTTTCCTGCTTGCCGTGTGCTCTGCGTTTGTTTCTGTTACTGACCTTGGCGAGTTCTCAACTATTCCTGTCTGCTAGTGACCCTGACCTTTGGCGTGTCCCCGACTTTCCTTGTGACCCTGAACCTTGGCGTGAACTCTGTTTTCCTTGTCTGCGTGTGGCACTGACCTTGGCTTATTCCCTTACTATCCCTATCCTCCTGTTGCCTAATGTGGGTGTGAGCTGGGGGACCCTGGGGGTCGCGACCTGGAGCCAGTTGCAGCCCAGTCCATCCTCACCACTAGAGGCTGTGGTGAACACCTGCTGACTCTTAGAGCGTAGGATTCCCTGGGGCACGGAGTCTAACCCCGGTGGGATCCATGTTAGTGTACCAGCGGCCCTGCTTTCCTTATACCCGGACTCCCATCCGCAGCAGTCAGCCGTAGGGACCACTACCTTGCGGTGCACTCCTGATCCCTACGGTGTGCATCTGTCACCTGGCCTCAAGGTGACCTGACAAAGAATATTTTGATGCATAAAAAAAGGATAAATGTAAGAAAAGTCCAAATAACTTCTGCTGAAGTGAAAATTCTTCTCATAATTTGTGAAAATACAATGAAGGTCTCTGATCTTCAATACAAAATTCTCTATTGAATAAGGTGCTTCACAAATAAACCTCAGTGATTGGCTGATTTCCCCATCTGTGTTCCATTCACCAGGTGAAGTGCATGTTCTCCTCCATTCTAGACCCTCGAAGGGCCACTAATGCAGAGAGAGAACCAAATTGTGATGCTCAGGTTCCTTTAAGGCGATCGGATTCCCCTCCTAGAGGAGATCCATGTAAATCAATAGATCACAAGCGGCTCATAGGAAACATATGAAGGAAGAAAGAGAACCGCCTCCAATAGTGCAGTACCTGGACGATCCCAGCGTCATATAATGCACTCACATTGATCAAATCCAGCAAGGCCGCCGCCAAGCTCCACCTCCTTTCCTTACTCTTATCCTTTTTTATGCATCAAAATATTTTTGTTGGCAAAAAACTTTGTGTTTTGCCTCAGCACTTTATTCATTATGTTATGTCTTTATTCTCATCTTAATTCACTAAAGTTTTCTTGGTCTATATTTAATGTATTTGGGAAGCGCTATCACGTATTTATTGTTTTATCCTATTTAGATGTGGGAACACAATTGGTGATGGCAGCAGCCATACTCCTTTCTTTTATCACTAGGTGGCAGCGCACAACTAACACATTTCTTCTATTTGAATCTGGCTATGCCATCATTGGTAGCCTATCAGAGAGGAAATAAAGACTGAAGCATGTGACCCCTAAACCTTGTCAGGGGGTGCCTTCTGTCCTGGGTCTAAATGTGTATAAAAGGGTAAACTCTGAGCTACCCCCATGTCTGTAATCTGGTGTTCTGTGTGTTTTCAGCAATCCACAATCAAAAAAAACAATCATCCAATCATTTATGATTAATTGATGATTGCGGAAAAGACAACAAACCCCCAGACGCGGGGGAACCCGGAGACGCGGGGGGAGAGGCGGGGGAACCCGGAGACGCGGGGGGAGAGGCAGGGGAACCCGGAGACGGCCAGAGACCCCCCAGACGCGGAGGGAGACCCCCCCCCCAGACGCGGAGGGAGACGCGGGAGACCCCCCCAGACGTGGAGGGAGACGCAGGAGACCCCCCCCAGACGCAGAGGGAGACGCGGGAGACCCCCCCAAGACGCGGCGGGAGACCCCCCCAAGACGCGGCGGGAGACCCCCCCAAGACGCGGCGGGAGACCCCCCAAGACGCGGCGGGAGACCCCCCCAAGACTCGGCGGGAGACCCCCCCAAGACGCGGCGGGAGACCCCCCAAGACGTGGCGGGAGACCCCCCCCCAAGACGCGGAGGGAGACGCGGGAGACCCCCCCCCCAAGACGCGGAGGGAGACGCGGGAGACCCCCCCCAAACGCGGAGGGAGACGCGGGAGACCCCCCCAAACGCGGAGGGAGACGTGGGAGACCCCCCCCAAACGCGGAAGGAGACGCGGGAGACCTCCCCGACGCGGGAGACCCCCCCCGACGCGGAGGGAGACGCGGGAGACCCCCCCGACGCGGAGGGAGACGCGGGAGACCCCCCCGATGCGGAGGGAGACGCGGGGGAACCCCCAGGCGCATGAGGGAGGCGCAGGGGGGAACCCAGAGACACGGGGGGAGAGGCAGGGGAACCCGGAGGCGGCGGGGGAAGCCCCAGACGCGGGAGACCCCCCCCCCCCCGGGAGACCCCCCCCCAGACGCGGAGGGAGGCGCAGGGGGAACCCCCGGGCGCATGAGGGAGGCGCAGGGGGAACCCCCAGGCGCATGAGGGAGGCGCAGGGGGAAACCCCCAGATGCGGGAGGAGAGGCGGGGGAACCCCCAGACGCGGGGGGAGACGCAGGGAAACCCACAGACCCGGGAGACCCTTCCCCCCCCCAGACACGGAGGGAGACATGGGGGAACCCCCAGACGCGGAGGGAGGCGCAGGGGGGAACCCCCAGACGCGGGGGGTGAGGCGGAGGAACCCCCACACGCTGAGGGAGACGCAGGGGGGAACTCCCAGACGCAGGGGGAGGGGCGGGGAAACCCCAGACGCGGGAGACACTGGTTATCGCCCTCAGAGAAATGATTGGTGATAGTGTAGGATTTGGGGCTCTTTCACACATTGATGTCCGTTTTGATGGACTCCGCTTGCTCAGTGGGGATCGATCTGCTGATTTCCGCTGAGTCGGCATATGACAGGCCCATCTCCACTTACCATGCAGAGATGGACCTGTCAGAGCCCCGCTCTCCTTTATGGGGCGATCGGATGAAAAGGGATCCGCCTGTCTGTTTTTATCCGATCCTCCAGACAGATGGAAGGTAGGGCAGATCAGATCGGATACTAGCGGACATGTCACCACTGACATCTGTCTCTCCATAGAGGTGCATGGAGCGTCCGTTCAGGTCGGCATGTGTGAATCTTACTCTTTTATAGACTTCTAGCTGACCATTGGGAATTCTGCAGACACTACGATGGACCTTGTTCCTCTCGTTCTTCTCGTTCTTCTCGTTCTTCTCATCCCTCTCGTTCTTCTCATCCCTCTCATTCTTCTCCCTCTTCTCGTTCTTCTCATCCCTCTCATTCTTCTCCCTCTTCTCGTTCCTCTCGTTCCTCTCGTTCTTCTCATCCCTCTCGTTCTTCTCATCCCTCTGGTTCTTCTCGTTCTTCTTATTCCTCTCATTCTTCTCATCCCTCTCATTCTTCTCCCTCTTCTCGTTCTTCTCATCCCTCTCATTCTTCTCATCCCTCTGGTTCTTCTCGTTCTTCTTGTTCCTCTCGTTCTTCTTCCTCTCGTTCTTCTCATCCCTCTCGTTCTTCTCGTTCTTCTCATCCCTCTCGTTCTTCTCGTTCTTCTCATCCCTCTGGTTATTCTCGTTCTTCTCCTTCCTCTCGTTCTTCTCATCCCTCTCATTCTTCTCATCCCTCTCATTCTTCTCATCCCTCTGGTTCCTCTCGTTCTTCTCGTTCTTCTTGTTCCTCTCGTTCTTCTCATCCCTCTCATCCCTCTCGTTCTTCTCATCCCTCTGGTTCTTCTCGTTCTTCTCCTTCCTCTCGTTCTTCTCGTTCTTCTCATCCCTCTCATTCTTCTCCCTCTTCTCGTTCTTCTCATCCCTCTCATTCTTCTCCCTCTTCTCGTTCTTCTCATCCCTCTGGTTCTTCTGGTTCCTCTCGTTCCTCTCGTTCCTCTCGTTCCTCTCGTTCTTCTCGTTCTTCTCGTTCTTCTCATCCCTCTCAATTTCTCCCTCTTCTCGTTCTTCTCATCCCTCTCATTCTTTTCATCCCTCTGGTTCCTCTCGTTCTTCTCCTTCCTCTCGTTCCTCTCGTTCTTCTCGTTCTTCTCATCCCTCTCGTTCCTCTTGTTCTTCTCCCTCTTCTCGTTCTTCTCATCCCTCTCGTTCTTCTCATCCCTCTGGTTCCTCTCGTTCCTCTCGTTCTTCTCGTTCTTCTCGTTCTTCTCGTTCCTCTCGTTCTTCTCATCCCTCTTGTTCTTCTCGTTCTTCTCGATCCTCTCGTTCTTCTCATCCCTCTGGTTCCTCTCGTTCCTCTCGTTCCTCTCGTTCTTCTCGTTCCTCTCGTTCCTCTCGTTCTTCTCATCCCTCTGGTTCCTCTCGTTCTCATCCCTCTCGTTCTTCTCGTTCCTCTCATCCCTCTCGTTCTTCTCATCTCTCTCGTTCTTCTCCTTCCTCTCGTTCTTCTCGTTCTTCTCATCCCTCTCATTCTTCTCCCTCTTCTCGTTCTTCTCATCCCTCTCATTCTTCTCATCTCTTTGGTTCCTCTCGTTCTTCTCGTTCCTCTCGTTCCTCTCGTTCTTCTCGTTCTTCTCATCCCTCTGGTTCCTCTCGTTCCTCTCGTTCTTCTCATCCCTCTCATTCTTCTCCCTTTTCTCGTTCTTCTCATCCCTCTCATTCTTCTCATGCCTCTGGTTCCTCTTGTTCCTCTTGTTCTTCTCGTTCTTCTTGTTCTTCTCATCCCTTTCATTCTTCTCCCTCTTCTCGTTCTTCTCATCCCTCTCGTTCTTCTCCCTCTTCTCGTTCTTCTCATCCCTCTCATTCTTCTCATCCCTCAGGTTCCTCTCGTTCTTCTCGTTCTTCTTGTTCCTCTCGTTCTTCTGGTTCCTCTCGTTCCCCTCGTTCTTCTCATCCCTCTCATCCCTCTGGTTCTTCTCGTTCTTCTCATCCCTCTGGTTCTTCTCGTTCTTCTCATCCCTCTGGTTCTTCTCGTTCTTCTCATCCCTCTGGTTCTTCTCGTTCTTCTCATCCCTCTGGTTCTTCTCGTTCTTCTCATCCCTCTGGTTCTTCTCGTTCTTCTCATCCCTCTCATTCTTCTCATCCCTCTGGTTCCTCTCGTTCTTCTTGTTCCTCTCATTCCTCTCATTCCTCTCATTCCTCTCGTTCCTCTCGTTCCTCTCATTCTTCTCGTTCTTCTCATCCCTCTCATCCCTCTCGTTCTTCTCGTTCCTCTCGTTCTTCTCCTCCCTCTCGTTCTCGTTCTTCTCATCCCTCTTGTTCCTCTCGTTCTTCTCATCCCTCTGGTTCCTCTCGTTCCTCTCATTCTTCTCGTCCCTCTGGTTCCTCTCGTTCCTCTCGTTCTTCTCATCCCTCCCATCCCTCTCGTTCTTCTCGTTCCTCTCATCCCTCTCGTTCTTCTCATCCCTCTGGTTCTTCTCGATCTTCTCATCCCTCTGGTTCTTCTCGTTCTTCTCCTTCCTCTCGTTCTTCTCGTTCTTCTCATCCCTCTCATTCTTCTCCCTCTTCTCGTTCTTCTCATCCCTCTCATTCTTCTCCCTCTTCTCGTTCTTCTCATCCCTCTCATTCTTCTCATCCCTCTGGTTCCTCTGGTTCCTCTCGTTCTTCTCGTTCTTCTCATCCCTCTGGTTCCTCTCGTTCTTCTCGTTCCTCTCGTTCTTCTCGTTCTTCTCATCCCTCTGGTTCCTCTCGTTCCTCTTGTTCTTCTCATCCCTCTTTCTTCTCCCTCTTCTCGTTCTTCTCATCCCTCTTTCTTCTCCCTCTTCTCGTTCTTCTCATCCCTCTCATTCTTCTCATCCCTCTGGTTCCTCCCGTTCCTCTCGTTCCTCTCGTTCTTCTCGTTCTTCTCATCTCTCTCATCCCTCTCGTTCCTCTCGTTCTTCTCCTCCCTCTCATTCTTCTCCCTCTTCTCGTTCTTCTCCTCCCTCTCATTCTTCTCCCTCTTCTCGTTCTTCTCATCCCTCTCGTTCTTCTCGTTCTTCTCATCCCTCTCATTCTTCTCCCTCTTCTCCCTCTTCTCGTTCTTCTCATCCCTCTGGTTCCTCTGGTTCCTCTCGTTCTTCTCGTTCCTCTCGTTCCTCTCGTTCCTCTCGTTCCTCTCGTTCTTCTCGTTCCTCTCGTTCCTCTCGTTCTTCTCATCCCTCTGGTTCCTCTCGTTCCTCTCATCCCTCTCATTCTTCTCCCTCTTCTCGTTCTTCTCATCCCTCTCATTCTTCTCATCCCTCTGGTTCCTCTCGTTCTTCTCGTTCCTCTCGTTCCTCTCATTCTTCTTGTTCTTCTCATCCCTCTCGTTCTTCTCATTCCTCTCATTCCTCTCGTTCTTCTCATTCCTCTCGTTCTTCTCATCCCTCTCATTCTTCTCATCCCTCTGGTTCCTCTCGTTCTTCTCGTTCCTCTCGTTCCTCTCATTCTTCTCGTTCCTCTCATTCTTCTCGTTCTTCTCATTCTTCTCATCCCTCTCGTTCTTCTCATTCCTCTCGTTCTTCTCATTCCTCTCGTTCTTCTCATCCCTCTCGTTCTTCTCATCCCTCTTGTTCCTCTCGTTCCTCTTGTTCTTCTCGTCCCTCTGGTTCCTCTCGTTCCTCTCGTTCCTCTCGTTCTTCTCATCCCTCCCATCCCTCTCGTTCTTCTCGTTCCTCTCATCCCTCTCGTTCTTCTCATCCCTCTGGTTCTTCTCGATCTTCTCATCCCTCTGGTTCTTCTCGTTCTTCTCCTTCCTCTCGTTCTTCTCGTTCTTCTCATCCCTCTCATTCTTCTCGTTCTTCTCATCCCTCTCATTCTTCTCGTTCTTCTCATCCCTCTCATTCTTCTCATCCCTCTGGTTCCTCTGGTTCCTCTGGTTCCTCTCGTTCTTCTCGTTCTTCTCATCCCTCTGGTTCCTCTGGTTCCTCTCGTTCTTCTCGTTCTTCTCGTTCTTCTCATCCCTCTGGTTCCTCTCGTTCCTCTTGTTCTTCTCATCCCTCTTTCTTCTCCCTCTTCTCGTTCTTCTCATCCCTCTTTCTTCTCCCTCTTCTCGTTCTTCTCATCCCTCTCATTCTTCTCATCCCTCTGGTTCCTCCCGTTCCTCCCGTTCCTCTCGTTCCTCTCGTTCTTCTCGTTCTTCTCATCTCTCTCATCCCTCTCGTTCCTCTCGTTACTCTCGTTCTCCTCCCTCTCGTTCTTCTCGTTCTTCTCCTCCCTCTCGTTCTTCTCCTCCCTCTCGTTCTTCTCGTTCTTCTCATCCCTCTTGTTCTTCTCGTTCTTCTTCTCGTTCCTCTCGTTCTTCTCATCCCTCTCATCCCTCTCGTTCCTCTCGTTCTTCTTGTTCTTCTCGTTCCTCTCGTTCTTCTCGTTCTTCTCATCCCTCTGGTTCCTCTCGTTCCTCTCATTCTTCTCATCCCTCTCATTCTTCTCCCTCTTCTCGTTCTTCTCATCCCTCTCGTTCCTCTCGTTCTTCTCCTCCCTCTCATTCTTCTCCCTCTTCTCGTTCTTCTCATCCCTCTCGTTCTTCTCGTTCTTCTCATCCCTCTCATTCTTCTCCCTCTTCTCCCTCTTCTCGTTCTTCTCATCCCTCTGGTTCCTCTCGTTCCTCTCGTTCCTCTCGTTCCTCTCGTTCTTCTCGTTCCTCTCGTTCCTCTCGTTCTTCTCGTTCTTCTCGTTCCTCTCGTTCCTCTCGTTCCTCTCGTTCTTCTCATCCCTCTGGTTCCTCTCGTTCCTCTCATCCCTCTCATTCTTCTCCCTCTTCTCGTTCTTCTCATCCCTCTCATTCTTCTCATCCCTCTGGTTCCTCTGGTTCCTCTCGTTCTTCTCGTTCCTCTCGTTCCTCTCGTTCTTCTCGTTCTTCTCGTTCCTCTCGTTCCTCTCGTTCCTCTCGTTCTTCTCATCCCTCTGGTTCCTCTCGTTCCTCTCATCCCTCTCATTCTTCTCCCTCTTCTCGTTCTTCTCATCCCTCTCATTCTTCTCATCCCTCTGGTTCCTCTGGTTCCTCTCGTTCTTCTCGTTCCTCTCGTTCCTCTCATTCTTCTCGTTCTTCTCATTCTTCTCATCCCTCTCGTTCTTCTCATTCCTCTCGTTCTTCTCATTCCTCTCGTTCTTCTCATTCCTCTCGTTCTTCTCATCCCTCTCGTTCTTCTCATCCCTCTCATTCTTCTCGTTCTTCTCGTTCCTCTCATTCTTCTCCCTCTTCTCGTTCTTCTCATCCCTCTAATTCCTCTCGTTCTTCTCGTTCTTCTCCTGTAGGTGCGGTGTCGTCCTTGGTGCAGATCTTGCAGAATTCTCAGGATGTGGGATGTTTGCAGAGCTGTCTGCGGGCTTTACGTATTCTGGGTGATTCTCCAGCACATAGACTGTCTATCTGCCAGCAGGGAGGTCTGGCCCCGTGTGTTCAGATGCTGACCTCTCCGAACTCCGATGTGGTTTGTGAAGCGGTTCGTGCCGTCTGTGAGCTGAGCCGCGCATGCTCATTGGAATGTGCAGCAGCCCTGAATCCGGCTGTGCCAACCTTGATGACATTGGCCAGTGAAGAGCAAGGGAAGACGGCCGTACGTCAGGCTGCATTTGGGACTTTGTGTAATCTTTGTATCCAGGGAGCATTGAGGCCAATCCTGGGCAATGCAGGGCTCATTAAACTGCTGATTACAGAAGCCACAGCTGTCCAGCAATCACCAACCCGCTGCCTCCCCGTGGTCAAAGCTCTGTGCTTTTGTTGCCGGGAAGCAGTGAACCGTGTCCGGGTGCGAGAACATGGCGGCCTGGAACTTCTCTTGGAATTACTGCGCAGCTTCCAGTATCGATCTGTTCACTATCGAATTATAGTGGCATTTCTTTATTATTGCTATGACAACGCCACTCTGTCTTTCCTAGTCTCTAGTGGCCTGACACTTGTGTTAGCTGAACGATTAGAGGAATGTACGTGGGCTGCTGAAGAAAGGCGATGTGTGAAGACCCCGATGGAAGCCCCCAATGAAGAGGAGGAGGAGGAGGAAGGATCTACTTCTTATGACTTCCCACAAGAGACGAGAAAAAAGAGAGAACAAGGAGGATCATCCGAGGAGAGCCTAAGGTAGGCTGTCTATAAAAGTCCCCCATCTAGCTGGACTTTGGAGTGCCGGACCCCACTGGACATTGTGGGACCAGCCTGGAATGTGCTCTTAAGGCTCGGGTTATGTTGGCTGCAGAGAGCTTTCCAGGTTCAGAGCTGTGGGCACAGCACTAAGTGTGACCTGAGATTGTGAGGATCCCAGACCTGGCCGTATACAGTACCCGGACTGATCCCAGACCTGGCCGTATACAGTACCCGGACTGATCCCAGACCTGGCCGTATACAGTACCCGGACTGATCCCAGACCTGGCCGTATACAGTTCCCGGACTGATCCCAGACCTAGCCGTATACAGTACCCGGACTGATCCCAGGCCTAGCCGTATACAGTACCCAGACTGATCCCAGACCTAGCCGTATACAGTACTGGACTGATCCCAGACCTGGCCGTATACAGTACCCGGACTGATCCCGGACCTGGCTGTATACAGTACCCGGAGCGATCCCAGACCTAGCCGTATACAATACCTGGACTTATCCCAGACCTGGCCGTATACAGTACCCGGACTGATCCCAGACCTGGCCGTATACAGTACCCGGACTGATCCCAGACCTGGCCGTATACAGTACCCGGACTGATCCCAGACCTGGCCGTATACAGTACCCGGACTGATCCCAGACTTAGCCGTATACAGTACCCGGACTGATCCCAGACCTGGCCGTATACAGTACCCGGACTGATCCCAGACCTGGCCGTATACAGTACCCGGACTGATCCCAGACCTGGCCGTATACAGTACCCGGACTGATCCCAGGCCTAGCCATATACAGTACCCAGACTGATCCCAGACCTAGCCGTATACAGTACCCAGACTGATCCCAGACCTAGCCGTATACAGTACCCAGACTGATCCCAGACTTAGCCGTATACAGTACCCAGACTGATCCCAGACTTAGCCGTATACAGTACTCGGAGTGATCCCAGACCTAGCCGTATACAGTACCCGGACTGATCCCAGACTTAGCTGTATACAGTACCCGGAGTGATCCCAGACCTAGCCGTATACAGTACCCGGACTGATCCCAGACTTAGCTGTATACAGTACCCGGAGTGATCCCAGACCTAGCCGTATACAATACCCGGAGTGATCCCAGACTTAGCCGTATACAGTACCCGGAGTGATCCCAGACTTAGCCGTATACAGTACCCGGACTGATCCCAGACCTGGCCGTATACAGTACCCGGAGTGATCCCAGACTTAGCCGTATACAGTACCCGGAGCGATCCCAGACTTAGCCGTATACAGTACCCGGAGTGATCCCAGACCTAGCCGTATACAGTACCCGGAGTGATCCCAGACTTAGCCGTATACAGTACCCGCAGCGATCCCAGACCTAGCCGTATACAGTACCCGGACTGATCCCAGACCTAGCCGTATACAGTACCCGGACTGATCCCAGACCTAGCCGTATACAGTACCCGGACTGATCCCAGACCTGGCCGTATACAGTACCCGGACTGATCCCAGACCTGGCCGTATACAGTACCCAGAGTGTTCCCGTCTTAGCTGTATACAGTACGCGGAGTGATCCCAGACTTATCCGTATACAGTACCCGGAGTGATCCCAGACCTAGCCGTATACAGTACCCGGAGCGATCCCAGACCTAGCCGTATACAGTACCCGGACTGATCCCAGACTTATCCGTATACAGTACCCGGACTGATCCCAGACCTAGCCGTATACAGTACCCGGAGTGATCCCAGACCTAGCCGTATACAGTACCCGGAGTGATCCCAGACTTAGCCGTATACAGTACCCGGAGTGATCCCAGACCTAGCCGTATACAGTACCCGGACTGATCCCAGACTTAGCTGTATACAGTACCCGGACTGATCCCAGACCTAGCCGTATACAGTACCCGGAGTGATCCCAGACTTAGCCGTATACAGTACCCGGAGTGATCCCAGACCTAGCCGTATACAGTACCCGGACTGATCCCAGACCTGGCCGTATACAGTACCTGGAGTGATCCCACACCTAGCCGTATACAGTACCCGGAGCGATCCCAGACCTAGCCGTATACAGTACCCGGACTGATCCCAGACCTGGCCGTATACAGTACCTGGAGTGATCCCAGACCTAGCCGTATACAGTACCCGGACTGATCCCAGACCTGGCCGTATACAGTACCCGGACTGATCCCAGACCTGGCCGTATACAGTACCCGGAGCGATCCCACACCTAGCCGTATACAGTACCCGGAGCGATCCCAGACCTAGCCGTATACAGTACCCGGAGCGATCCCAGACCTAGCCGTATACAGTACCCGGACTGATCCCAGACTTCCTCTGTCTATGGTATACATGAGATCTGGGCCGATCGAATTTCACCCACAGACTTCCTTCCCTCCTGCATGTTGTCTGCGGCTGGCAGAGGAGAGGGAACTTTTTTCACCCGACTGTCTCTTTCTTGCAGATCTTGGTTGTTATCAGAAGGTTACATCACCAGTCTGGACGATCTACCTCCTGAATCGATCATGGAGCGGGAGAACAGAGAGGAACCCACCAGGACAATGCTTTCTCCTCCAGGAAAAGGGAGCCAGAAGGTCTCTCAGAAGAGGACACAAATGTCTAGCCAGCTCTGCTTTTCTTCACCTTCTGATCAGTTCCGCCAGTCACCCATAAAAGAAATCTTTGCATCGCCCTCCCTTCTGGGACCCCCATCTCCTGCACCCTCAGTAGTCTATGGGCCCGAGTTCCCCGTCTTACTTCTGCTTTCCCGCTTCTCTCAGCTGTCAGATTCCTCCTCTTGTTTGGTCTCACCTCCAGTTTTAAAGGGGCTTCTGACCTATGTCACCTGCCACCCCAACCCCTCAGATCAAGCTGCTCGAATTCTGCAACGCCTAACCTGTGACCCGTTGTGCCTACAAGCTTTCATCCGGACCGGCAGCATCTGCACATTGCGAGCAAGATTGCTTCTTCAGGAGTCTCCAGGTGGAGATGAGAAGGAGAGGAGCCGACACCCCAAAAGAGCCAGAAAACTTGGTAAGAGATGAGAGGAATGATGGGGGAGGGAAGAACAATTGGTGGCTTCTGACCTCCTGCCAACAATACTGCTTGCCTGGGATATCTGGTATGTCTGTGATGTATGGGATGTCTGTGTTGTATGGGATGTCTGTGTTGTATGGGATGTCTGTGATGTATGGGATGTCTGTGTTGTATGGGATGTCTGTGTTGTATGGGATGTCTGTGTTGTATGGGATGTCTGTGTTGTATGGGATGTCTGTGTTGTATGGGATGTCTGTGATGTAGGGGATGTCTGTGATGTAGGGGATGTCTGTGATGTAGGGGATGTCTGTGATGTAGGGGATGTCTGTGATGTAGGGGGTGTCTGTGATGTAGGGGGTGTCTGTGATGTAGGGGATGTCTGTGATGTAGGGGATGTCTGTGATGTAGGGGATGTCTGTGATGTAGGGGATGTCTGTGATGTAGGGGATGTCTGTGATGTATGGGATGTCTGGGATGTCTGTGATGTCTGTGATGTAGGGGATGTCTGTGATGTAGGGGATGTCTGTGATGTAGGGGATGTCTGTGATGTAGGGGATGTCTGTGATGTCTGTGATGTATGTGATGTCTGTGATGTAGGGGATGTCTGTGATGTAGGGGATGTCTGTGATGTATGGGATGTCTGTGATGTATGGGATGTCTGTGATGTATGGGATGTAGGGGATGTCTGTGATGTAGGGGATGTCTGTGATGTAGGGGGTGTCTGTGATGTAGGGGGTGTCTGTGATGTAGGGGGTGTCTGTGATGTAGGGGATGTCTGTGATGTAGGGGATGTCTGTGATGTAGGGGATGTCTGTGATGTAGGGGATGTCTGTGATGTCTGTGATGTATGTGATGTCTGTGATGTATGTGATGTCTGTGATGTAGGGGATGTCTGTGATGTAGGGGATGTCTGTGATGTAGGGGATGTCTGTGATGTCTGGGATGTCTGTGATGTAGGGGGTGTCTGTGATGTAGGGGATGTCTGTGATGTATGTGATGTATGTGATGTCTGTGATGTATGTGATGTCTGTGATGTAGGGGATGTCTGTGATGTAGGGGATGTCTGTGATGTAGGGGATGTCTGTGATGTCTGGGATGTCTGTGATGTAGGGGGTGTCTGTGATGTAGGGGATGTCTGTGATGTATGGGATGTCTGTGATGTCTGGGATGTCTGTGATGTAGGGGGTGTCTGTGATGTAGGGGGTGTCTGTGATGTAGGGGGTGTCTGTGATGTAGGGGGTGTCTGTGATGTAGGGGGTGTCTGTGATGTAGGGGGTGTCTGTGATGTAGGGGGTGTCTGTGATGTAGGGGGTGTCTGTGATGTAGGGGGTGTCTGTGATGTATGGGGTGTCTGGGATGTATGGGATGTCTGTGATGTCTGTGATGTATGGGATGTCTGTGTTGTATGGGGTGTCTGTGATGTAGGGGGTGTCTGTGATGTAGGGGATGTCTGTGATGTAGGGGATGTCTGTGATGTAGGGGATGTCTGTGATGTAGGGGATGTCTGTGATGTATGGGATGTCTGTGATGTCTGTGATGTAGGGGATGTCTGTGATGTAGGGGATGTCTGTGATGTAGGGGATGTCTGTGATGTAGGGGATGTCTGTGATGTATGTGATGTCTGTGATGTATGTGATGTCTGTGATGTAGGGGATGTCTGTGATGTAGGGGATGTCTGTGATGTATGGGATGTCTGTGATGTATGGGATGTCTGTGATGTATGGGATGTCTGTGATGTATGGGATGTCGGGGATGTATGGGATGTCGGGGATGTATGGGATGTCGGGGATGTCTGTGATGTAGGGGATGTCTGTGATGTAGGGGGTGTCTGTGATGTATGTGATGTCTGTGATGTAGGGGATGTCTGTGTTGTATGGGATGTCTGTGATGTCTGTGATGTAGGGGGTGTCTGTGATGTAGGGGGTGTCTGTGATGTAGGGGATGTCTGTGATGTAGGGGATGTCTGTGATGTAGGGGATGTCTGTGATGTAGGGGGTGTCTGTGATGTAGGGGATGTCTGTGATGTAGGGGATGTCTGTGATGTATGGGATGTCTGTGATGTAGGGGATGTCTGGGATGTAGGGGATGTCTGTGATGTAGGGGATGTCTGTGATGTAGGGGGTGTCTGTGATGTAGGGGGTGTCTGTGATGTAGGGGATGTCTGTGATGTAGGGGATGTCTGTGATGTAGGGGATGTCTGTGATGTAGGGGATGTCTGTGATGTAGGGGATGTCTGTGATGTAGGGGATGTCTGTGATGTCTGTGATGTAGGGGATGTCTGTGATGTAGGGGATGTCTGTGATGTCTGTGATGTCTGTGATGTCTGTGATGTATGGGATGTCTGTGATGTATGGGATGTCTGTGATGTATGGGATGTCTGTGATGTATGGGATGTCTGTGATGTCTGTGATGTATGGGATGTCTGTGATGTCTGTGATGTAGGGGATGTCTGGGATGTCTGTGATGTAGGGGATGTAGGGGATGTCTGTGATGTAGGGGATGTCTGTGATGTAGGGGATGTCTGTGATGTAGGGGGTGTCTGTGATGTAGGGGGTGTCTGTGATGTAGGGGGTGTCTGTGATGTAGGGGATGTCTGTGATGTAGGGGGTGCCTGTGATGTAGGGGATGTCTGTGATGTAGGGGATGTCTGTGATGTAGGGGATGTCTGTGATGTAGGGGATGTCTGTGATGTAGGGGATGTCTGTGATGTAGGGGATGTCTGTGATGTAGGGGATGTCTGTGATGTAGGGGATGTCTGTGATGTAGGGGGTGTCTGTGATGTAGGGGGTGTCTGTGATGTAGGGGATGTCTGTGATGTATGGGATGTCTGTGATGTAGGGGATGTCTGTGATGTAGGGGATGTCTGTGATGTAGGGGATGTCTGTGATGTAGGGGATGTCTGTGATGTAGGGGATGTCTGTGATGTAGGGGATGTCTGTGATGTCTGTAGGGCTGAAACAATTAATCGATTAATCTACATGAAAATAGTATTCGATTAATCGGCCAGTAACATAGTCCAATAAAATAGTGTTAAAAAAACTAAAATGAGCCCTTTATAATACAAAAAGAGCAAATAATCGCTACTGTAACTATGCTTTTTTCAGCCACTGCATATTTGGAAAGGGTCAGGGACTTTTTTTTAACACAAAACGGTGCTTTTTTGGTTCAATAGACTTCAATGGAGATGCTGCAGAAAAGCATGTAATGCGTTTTTGCAGCAATTTGTGTTTTTTAATCTGCCCAACAACAAATTGTCCAAAAAAAATGCAAAATCGTGTGCGCAAAAAAATCAAACGGCACAGCAAAAAGCACTGCAGAAACCGATCAAAAGCAAATTGCATAGGTGTGTACTGAGCCTTATGCTGGCCACACCGATCAATTTTCAGACGAGAACATTTAGATGAAAAATCGTTGTACATTCGCTGAATGACAGAACTTTTCATTTCATGAAATTTTCACTTTTTTTAACATTCTGTTTTTAAAATGTATGTAACTTCTGAACGAAAACCACATCCACTGTCTGAAAATTCCTTTGAACAAGAAGTTTTCTATTTTTTCCAAATTTTCCCATCACTGTGGTTGAAAATGAACGTCGATGACCCCACTAATGATTAGAAAATTGAACGAACGTTCTTAAAATGATTTTTTTTTTTTTTTTTTGAAGGAAGACATTGGTTTGTTTGTTTTTTAAATAAAAAAATTTTGATCTGAGTCTGATCATATTTACCAGATTCACCCTTTTAATATACTGTTGGAGGATATATACTGTATATACTATCTCTCCTCTAATAGTATATACAGTATATCTCTTCTGTCTGTTATTCTCAGAGTGGATTAGAGATTTTGCTCCCTAACCATGTAGTTGGTTATTTACATTTACTACTGCATAGAGATTTTTAAGAATAAATTGCGTTTTTTTTTAAACTTTACATTTTAACTAAATTATACACCACACTTTTTTTTTAAAGGTTATTAACTGATTAATCGAAATAATAATCGGCCAACTAATCGATTATGAAAATAATCGTTAGTTACAGCCCTACATGTCTGGGATGTAGGGGATGTCTGGGATGTAGGGGATGTCTGGGATGTAGGGGATGTCTGTGATGTAGGGGATGTCTGTGATGTAGGGGATGTCTGTGATGTAGGGGATGTCTGTGATGTAGGGGATGTCTGTGATGTATGTGATGTCTGTGATGTAGGGGATGTCTGTGATGTAGGGGATGTCTGGGATGTAGGGGATGTCTGGGATGTAGGGGATGTAGGGGATGTCTGGGATGTAGGGGATGTCTGGGATGTAGGGGATGTCTGTGATGTAGGGGATGTCTGTGATGTAGGGGATGTCTGTGATGTATGTGATGTCTGTGATGTAGGGGATGTCTGTGATGTAGGGGATGTCTGGGATGTAGGGGATGTCTGGGATGTAGGGGATGTAGGGGATGTCTGGGATGTAGGGGATGTCTGGGATGTCTGTGATGTAGGGGATGTCTGGGATGTAGGGGATGTCTGTGATGTAGGGGATGTCTGTGATGTAGGGGATGTCTGTGATGTAGGGGATGTCTGTGATGTAGGGGATGTCTGGGATGTAGGGGATGTCTGGGATGTAGGGGATGTCTGGGATGTAGGGGATGTCTGGGATGTAGGGGATGTCTGGGATGTAGGGGATGTCTGGGATGTCTGGGATGTAGGGGATGTCTGGGATGTCACATACAAGCATCTGGAATAGATGCACGATGAGCTCAGGTCTGGGGCATTTTCTGAAAGCAGTGGGCCTGTGTGCAGGATCATAAGTTGGGCCCCCGCAGCTAAGAAAAAGTTGGGTGTAGTTTTTATTGCGCTGAATACTGGCTGTGGCTTAAAGGGATGCAGGGATGTGATCTCTGTATTCTGCCCTTCCAGGTCATGTGCCGGGGCTCGGTAGTAAGGGACGCAGAGTGCCGGGGCTCGGTAGTAAGGGACGCAGAGTGCCGGGGCTCGGTAGTAAGGGACGCAGAGTGCCGGGGCTCGGTAGTAAGGGACGCAGAGTGGCGGGGCTCGGTAGTCGGGGACGCAGAGTGGCGGGGCTCGGTAGTCGGGGACGCAGAGTGGCGGGGCTCGGTAGTCGGGGACGCAGAGTGGCGGGGCTCGGTAGTCGGGGACGCAGAGTGGCGGGGCTCGGTAGTAAGGGACGCAGGGTGCCGGGGCTCGGTAGTAAGGGACGCAGAGTGCCGGGGCTCGGTAGTAAGGGACGCAGAGTGCCGGGGCTCGGTAGTAAGGGACGCAGGGTGCCGGGGCTCGGTAGTAAGGGACGCAGGGTGCCGGGGCTCGGTAGTAAGGGACGCAGGGTGCCGGGGCTCGGTAGTAAGGGACGCAGGGTGCCGGGGCTCGGTAGTAAGGGACGCAGGGTGCCGGGGCTCGGTAGTAAGGGACGCAGGGTGCCGGGGCTCGGTAGTAAGGGACGCAGGGTGCCGGGGCTCGGTAGTAAGGGACGCAGGGTGCCGGGGCTCGGTAGTAAGGGACGCAGGGTGCCGGGGCTCGGTAGTAAGGGACGCAGGGTGCCGGGGCTCGGTAGTAAGGGACGCAGGGTGCCGGGGCTCGGTAGTAAGGGACGCAGGGTGCCGGGGCTCGGTAGTAAGGGACGCAGGGTGCCGGGGCTCGGTAGTAAGGGACGCAGGGTGCCGGGGCTCGGTAGTAAGGGAAGCAGGGTGCCGGGGCTCGGTAGTAAGGGACGCAGGGTGCCGGGGCTCGGTAGTAAGGGACGCAGGGTGCCGGGGCTCGGTAGTAAGGGACGCAGGGTGCCGGGGCTCGGTAGTAAGGGACGCAGGGTGCCGGGGCTCGGTAGTAAGGGACGCAGGGTGCCGGGGCTCGGTAGTACCCTGTTTCCCCGAAAATAAGACCTAGTGTGATTGTCAGTGATGGCTGCAATACAAGCCCTACCCCCCAAATAAGCCCTACCCTGTTTCCCCGAAAATAAGCCCTACCCTGAAAATAAGACCTACAAGGACTTTAACTAGGGCTTATTTGGGGGGTAGGGCTTATATTGCAGCCATCACTGACAATCACGCTAGGTCTTATTTTCGGGGAAACAGGGTAGTAAGGGACGCAGGGTGCCGGGGCTCGGTAGTAAGGGACGCAGGGTGCCGGGGCTCGGTAGTAAGGGACGCAGGGTGCCGGGGCTCGGTAGTAAGGGACGCAGGGTGCCGGGGCTCGGTAGTAAGGGACGCAGGGTGCCGGGGCTCGGTAGTAAGGGACGCAGGGTGCCGGGGCTCGGTAGTAAGGGACGCAGGGTGGCGGGGCTCGGTAGTAAGGGACGCAGGGTGCCGGGGCTCGGTAGTAAGGGACGCAGGGTGCCGGGGCTCGGTAGTAAGGGACGCAGGGTGCCGGGGCTCGGTATTAAGGGACGCAGGGTGCCGGGGCTCGGTAGTAAGGGACGCAGGGTGCCGGGGCTCGGTAGTAAGGGACGCAGGGTGCCGGGGCTCGGTAGTAATGGACGCAGGGTGCCGGGGCTCGGTAGTAAGGGACGCAGGGTGCCGGGGCTCGGTAGTAAGGGACGCAGGGTGCCGGGGCTCGGTAGTAAGGGACGCAGGGTGCCGGGGCTCGGTAGTAGGGGACGCAGGGTGGCGGGGCTCGGTAGTCGGGGACGCAGGGTGGCGGGGCTCGGTAGTCGGGGACGCAGGGTGGCGGGGCTCGGTAGTCGGGGACGCAGGGTGGCGGGGCTCGGTAGTCGGGGACGCAGGGTGGCGGGGCTCGGTAGTCGGGGACGCAGGGTGGCGGGGCTCGGTAGTCGGGGACGCAGGGTGGCGGGGCTCGGTAGTCGGGGACGCAGGGTGGCGGGGCTCGGTAGACGGGGACGCAGGGTGGCGGGGCTCGGTAGTCGGGGACGCAGGGTGGCGGGGCTCGGTAGTCGGGGACGCAGAGTGGCGGGGCTCGGTAGTCGGGGACGCAGAGTGGCGGGGCTCGGTAGTCGGGGACGCAGAGTGGCGGGGCTCGGTAGTCGGGGACGCAGAGTGGCGGGGCTCGGTAGTCGGGGACGCAGAGTGGCGGGGCTCGGTAGTCGGGGACGCAGAGTGCCGGGGCTCGGTAGTAAGGGACGCAGAGTGCCGGGGCTCGGTAGTCGGGGACGCAGAGTGCCGGGGCTCGGTAGTCGGGGACGCAGAGTGGCGGGGCTCGGTAGTCGGGGACGCAGAGTGGCGGGGCTCGGTAGTCGGGGACGCAGGGTGCCGGGGCTCGGTAGTCGGGGACGCAGGGTGGCGGGGCTCGGTAGTCGGGGACGCAGAGTGGCGGGGCTCGGTAGTCGGGGACGCAGGGTGCCGGGGCTCGGTAGTCGGGGACGCAGAGTGCCGGGGCTCGGTAGTAAGGGACGCAGAGCGGCGGGGCTCGGTAGTCGGGGACGCAGAGTGGCGGGGCTCGGTAGTCGGGGACGCAGAGTGGCGGGGCTCGGTAGTCGGGGACGCAGAGTGGCGGGGCTCGGTAGTCGGGGACGCAGAGTGGCGGGGCTCGGTAGTCGGGGACGCAGAGTGGCGGGGCTCGGTAGTCGGGGACGCAGAGTGGCGGGGCTCGGTAGTCGGGGACGCAGAGTGGCGGGGCTCGGTAGTCGGGGACGCAGAGTGGCGGGGCTCGGTAGTCGGGGACGCAGAGTGGCGGGGCTCGGTAGTCGGGGACGCAGAGTGGCGGGGCTCGGTAGTCGGGGACGCAGAGTGGCGGGGCTCGGTAGTCGGGGACGCAGAGTGGCGGGGCTCGGTAGTCGGGGACGCAGAGTGGCGGGGCTCGGTAGTCGGGGACGCAGAGTGGCGGGGCTCGGTAGTCGGGGACGCAGAGTGGCGGGGCTCGGTAGTCGGGGACGCAGAGTGGCGGGGCTCGGTAGTCGGGGACGCAGAGTGGCCTGCGGGGCTTTTTTCTCGCGGGGCCGGCGGGGCGGTTTTTTCCTCGCGGGGCGGTTTCGACTGGTTTTGTAAATGAAACATCCTAAGGTGACCAACCATATGATCATTTTCATCTTCCCATTTAAATATCCAATCTTCATAAGGCGAATGAAATGGTAGTGTGAGCTGACGTTGGATCATACGAGAGATGAAGATTCTTTAAGGCTTCATTCACACCTTTACATTTTTAGTGCGTTTTGCATTTTGCTGATTTGCTCTACAGAACGTAAAAGAAATAAAGATGTGATGATGGAGCTTGAGGACAACTGATAGAACTGCTGGCCTTTGGATGGCCTCTCTGTGATGCTCCAAGAAGAGCTTTGTGTGTTATTGGGGGAGTTTCTGTACGAAGGCCTTCAGAGTGCGGCTTTTATAAGGTTCATTTCAGCAGATCCGTAATTGTGGAATTTAGAGAAGATCTTTTCTGCACACAGCTGACTTCCTGTCATTTATCTGGTAAAAGGACATGGAGGAAGTCTGTAGGCCACTTAGACCTGGATGATGACCACATGAGAGCATTGCTGGGAGGAATTGGTGTCTGTGGATTTTCTGTCCTGAATGTCACATGATCTCTGTATTTCCCATCCTTCCAGGTCATGTGATCTCTGTATTTCCCATCCTTCCAGGTCATGTGATCTCTGTATTTCCCATCCTTCCAGGTCACATGATCTCTGTATTTCCCATCCTTCCAGGTCATGTTATCTCTGTATTCTGTCCTTCCAGGTCATGTGATCTCATTATTCTGCCCTTCCAGGTCATGTGATCTCTGTATTTCCCATCCTTCAAGGTCATGTGATCTCTGTATTTCCTATCCTTCCAGGTCATGTGATCTCTGTATTTCCTGTCCTTCCAGGTCACATGATCTCTGTATTTCCCATCCTTCCAGGTCATGTGATCTCTGTATTTCCCATCCTTCCAGGTCATGTGATCTCTGTATTCTGTCCTTCCAGGTCATGTGATCTCTGTATTCTGTCCTTCCAGGTCATGTGATCTCTGTATTCTGTCCTTCCAGGTCATGTGATCTCTGTATTCTGTCCTTCCAGGTCATGTGATCTCTGTATTCTGTCCTTCCAGGTCATGTGATCTCTGTATTCTGTCCTTCCAGGTCATGTGATCTCTGTATTCTGTCCTTCCAGGTCATGTGATCTCTGTATTTCCCATCCTTCCAGGTCATGTGATCTCTGTATTCTGTCCTTCCAGGTCATGTGATCTCTGTATTCTGTCCTTCCAGGTCATGTGATCTCTGTATTCTGTCCTTCCAGGTCATGTGATCTCTGTATTTCCCATCCTTCCAGGTCATGTGATCTCTGTATTTCCCATCCTTCCAGGTCATGTGATCTCTGTATTTCCCATCCTTCCAGGTCATGTGATCTCTGTATTTCCCATCCTTCCAGGTCATGTGATCTCTGTATTTCCCATCCTTCCAGGTCATGTGATCTCTGTATTCTGTCCTTCCAGGTCATGTGATCTCGGTATTCTGTCCTTCCAGGTCATGTGATCTCTGTATTCTGTCCTTCCAGGTCATGTGATCTCTGTATTCTGTCCTTCCAGGTCATGTGATCTCTGTATTCTGTCCTTCCAGGTCATGTGATCTCTGTATTTCCTATCCTTCCAGGTCATGTGATCTCTGTATTCTGTCCTTCCAGGTCATGTGATCTCTGTATTCTGTCCTTCCAGGTCATGTGATCTCTGTATTCTGTCCTTCCAGGTCATGTGATCTCTGTATTCTGTCCTTCCAGGTCATGTGATCTCTGTATTTCCCATCCTTCCAGGTCATGTGATCTCTGTATTCTGTCCTTCCAGGTCATGTGATCTCTGTATTCTGTCCTTCCAGGTCATGTGATCTCTGTATTTTTTTGTCCTGTAGGTGACATTCTGATGCGTAATCTCTGTATCCAGGCCGCATCCTCCTTTGGGGTGGGACTGGTGAGTCACATGTTGGTGTCCGGCCCTCAGAATGACCGACAACAGTGCGCCCTCTGCCTGCCGTTTATTTATAGGTGAGACATTTCCTCATAACTCTCTGGTATCCATTATCCTATCACTTCACACATGTCCTATGTAATTCTAATACTCCCTAAATATACCTCCTACTCCATTAATACACCCCTATTTACCCCATCTGTACCCCTGTATATGTCTGTGCTGGGTGAGGGGTCCATCTAATACCCCATCTGTACCCCTGTATATGTCTGTGCTGGGTGAGGGGTCCATCTAATACCCCATCTGTACCCCCTGTATATGTCTGTGCTGGGTGAGGGGTCCATCTAATACCCCATCTGTACCCCTGTATATGTCTGTGCTGGGTCCATCTAATACCCCATCTGTACCCCTGTATATGTCTGTGCTGGGTGAGGGGTCCATCTAATACCCCATCTGTACCCCTGTATATGTCTGTGCTGGGTGAGGGGTCCATCTAATACCCCATCTGTACCCCTGTATATGTCTGTGCTGGGTGAGGGGTACATCTAATACCCCATCTGTACACCCTGTATATGTCTGTGCTGGGTGAGGGGTCCATCTAATACCCCATCTGTACCCCTGTATATGTCTGTGCTGGGTGAGGGGTCCATCTAATACCCCATCTGTACCCCTGTATATGTCTGTGCTGGGTCCATCTAATACCCCATCTGTACCCCTGTATATGTCTGTGCTGGGTGAGGGGTCCATCTAATACCCCATCTGTACCCCTGTATATGTCTGTGCTGGGTGAGGGGTACATCTAATACCCCATCTGTACACCCTGTATATGTCTGTGCTGGGTGAGGGGTCCATCTAATACCCCATCTGTACCCCTTTATATGTCTGTGCTGGGTGAGGGGTCCATCTAATACCCCATCTGTACCCCTGTATATGTCTGTGCTGGGTGAGGGGTCAATCTAATACCCCATCTATACCCCTGTATATGTCTGTGCTGGGTGAGGGGTCCATCTAATACCCCCCCATCTGTACCCCTGTATATGTCTGTGCTGGGTGAGGGGTCCATCTAATACCCCATCTGTACCCCTGTATATGTCTGTGCTGGGTGAGGGGTACATCTAATACCCCATCTGTACCCCTGTATATGTCTGTGCTGGGTCCATCTAATACCCCATCTGTACCCCTGTATATGTCTGTGCTGGGTGAGGGGTCCATCTAATACCCCATCTGTACCCCTGTATATGTCTGTGCTGGGTGAGGGGTCCATCTAATACCCCATCTGTACCCCTGTATATGTCTGTGCTGGGTGAGGGGTCCATCTAATACCCCATCTGTACCCCTGTATATGTCTGTGCTGGGTGAGGGGTCCATCTAATACCCCATCTGTACCCCTGTATATGTCTGTGCTGGGTGAGGGGTCCATCTAATACCCCATCTGTACCCCTGTATATGTCTGTGCTGGGTGAGGGGTACATCTAATACCCCATCTGTACCCCTGTATATGTCTGTGCTGGGTGAGGGGTCCATCTAATACCCCTGTATATGTCTGTGCTGGGTGAGGGGTACATCTAATACCCCATCTGTACCCCTGTATATGTCTGTGCTGGGTGAGGGGTCCATCTAATACCCCTGTATATGTCTGTGCTGGGTGAGGGGTACACCTAATACCCCATCTGTACCCCTGTATATGTCTGTGCTGGGTCCATCTAATACCCCATCTGTACCCCTGTATATGTCTGTGCTGGGTGAGGGGTCCATCTAATACCCCATCTGTACCCCTGTATATGTCTGTGCTGGGTGAGGGGTCCATCTAATACCCCATCTGTACCCCTGTATATGTCTGTGCTGGGTGAGGGGTCCATCTAATACCCCATCTGTACCCCTGTATATGTCTGTGCTGGGTGAGGGGTCCATCTAATACCCCATCTGTACCCCTGTATATGTCTGTGCTGGGTGAGGGGTACATCTAATACCCCATCTGTACCCCTGTATATGTCTGTGCTGGGTCCATCTAATACCCCATCTGTACCCCTTTATATGTCTGTGCTGGGTGAGGGGTACATCTAATACCCCATCTGTACCCCTGTATATGTCTGTGCTGGGTGAGGGGTCCATCTAATACCCCATCTGTACCCCCTGTATATGTCTGTGCTGGGTGAGGGGTCCATCTAATACCCCCCCATCTGTACCCCTGTATATGTCTGTGCTGGGTGAGGGGTCCATCTAATACCCCATCTGTACCCCTGTATATGTCTGTGCTGGGTGAGGGGTCCATCTAATACCCCATCTGTACCCCTGTATATGTCTGTGCTGGGTGAGGGGTCCATCTAATACCCCATCTGTACCCCTGTATATGTCTGTGCTGGGTGAGGGGTACATCTAATACCCCATCTGTACCCCTGTATATGTCTGTGCTGGGTGAGGGGTCCATCTAATACCCCATCTGTACCCCTATATATGTCTGTGCTGGGTGAGGGGTCCATCTAATACCCCGTCTGTACCCCTGTATATGTCTGTGCTGGGTGAGGGGTTCATCTAATACCCCATCTGTACCCCTATATATGTCTGTGCTGGGTGAGGGGTCCATCTAATACCCCATCTGTACCCCTGTATATGTCAGTGCTGGGTGAGGGGTCCATCTAATACCCCATCTGTACCCCTGTATATGTCTGTGCTGGGTGAGGGGTTCATCTAATACCCCATCTGTACCCCTGTATATGTCTGTGCTGGGTGAGGGGTTCATCTAATACCCCATCTGTACCCCTGTATATGTCTGTGCTGGGTGAGGGGTCCATCTAATACCCCATCTGTACCCCTGTATATGTCTGTGCTGGGTGAGGGGTCCATCTAATACCCCCCCATCTGTACCCCTGTATATGTCTGTGCTGGGTGAGGGGTACATCTAATACCCCATCTGTACCCCTGTATATGTCTGTGCTGGGTGAGGGGTCCATCTAATACCCCTGTATATGTCTGTGCTGGGTGAGGGGTACATCTAATACCCCTGTATATGTCAGTGCTGGGTGAGGGGTACATCTAATACCCCATCTGTACCCCCTGTATATGTCTGTGCTGGGTGAGGGGTCCATCTAATACCCCATCTGTACCCCTGTATATGTCTGTGCTGGGTGAGGGGTCCATCTAATACCCCATCTGTACCCCTGTATATGTCTGTGCTGGGTGAGGGGTCCATCTAATACCCCATCTGTACCCCTGTATATGTCTGTGCTGGGTGAGGGGTCCATCTAATACCCCATCTGTACCCCTGTATATGTCTGTGCTGGGTGAGGGGTACATCTAATACCCCATCTGTACCCCTGTATATGTCTGTGCTGGGTGAGGGGTCCATCTAATACCCCTGTATATGTCTGTGCTGGGTGAGGGGTACATCTAATACCCCATCTGTACCCCTGTATATGTCTGTGCTGGGTGAGGGGTACATCTAATACCCCATCTGTACCCCTGTATATGTCTGTGCTGGGTGAGGGGTCCATCTAATACCCCCGTATATGTCTGTGCTGGGTGAGGGGTCCATCTAATACCCCATCTGTACCCCTGTATATGTCTGTGCTGGGTCCATCTAATACCCCATCTGTACCCCTGTATATGTCTGTGCTGGGTGAGGGGTCCATCTAATACCCCATCTGTACCCCTGTATATGTCTGTGCTGGGTGAGGGGTCCATCTAATACCCCATCTGTACCCCTGTATATGTCTGTGCTGGGTGAGGGTACATCTAATACCCCATCTGTACCCCTGTATATGTCAGTGCTGGGTGAGGGGTACATCTAATACCCCATCTGTACACCCTGTATATGTCTGTGCTGGGTGAGGGGTCCATCTAATACCCCATCTGTACCCCTTTATATGTCTGTGCTGGGTGAGGGGTCCATCTAATACCCCATCTGTACCCCTGTATATGTCTGTGCTGGGTGAGGGGTCCATCTAATACCCCATCTGTACCCCTGTATATGTCTGTGCTGGGTGAGGGGTCCATCTAATACCCCATCTGTACCCCTGTATATGTCTGTGCTGGGTGAGGGGTCCATCTAATACCCCATCTGTACCCCTGTATATGTCTGTGCTGGGTGAGGGGTTCATCTAATACCCCATCTGTACCCCTGTATATGTCTGTGCTGGGTGAGGGGTCCATCTAATACCCCATCTGTACCCCTGTATATGTCTGTGCTGGGTGAGGGGTTCATCTAATACCCCATCTGTACCCCTGTATATGTCTGTGCTGGGTCCATCTAATACCCCATCTGTACCCCTTTATATGTCTGTGCTGGGTGAGGGGTCCATCTAATACCCCATCTGTACCCCTGTATATGTCCGTGCTGGGTGAGGGGTCCATCTAATACCCCATCTGTACCCCTGTATATGTCTGTGCTGGGTGAGGGGTACATCTAATACCCCATCTGTACCCCTGTATATGTCAGTGCTGGGTGAGGGGTCCATCTAATACCCCATCTGTACCCCCTGTATATGTCTGTGCTGGGTGAGGGGTCCATCTAATACCCCATCTGTACCCCCTGTATATGTCTGTGCTGGGTGAGGGGTCCATCTAATACCCCATCTGTACCCCTGTATATGTCTGTGCTGGGTGAGGGGTCCATCTAATACCCCATCTGTACCCCTGTATATGTCTGTGCTGGGTGAGGGGTACATCTAATACCCCATCTGTACCCCTGTATATGTCTGTGCTGGGTGAGGGGTCCATCTAATACCCCATCTGTACCCCTGTATATGTCTGTGCTGGGTGAGGGGTCCATCTAATACCCCCCCATCTGTACCCCTGTATATGTCTGTGCTGGGTGAGGGGTCCATCTAATACCCCATCTGTACCCCTGTATATGTCTGTGCTGGGTGAGGGGTACACCTAATACCCCATCTGTACCCCTGTATATGTCTGTGCTGGGTGAGGGGTCCATCTAATACCCCATCTGTACCCCTGTATATGTCTGTGCTGGGTGAGGGGTCCATCTAATACCCCCCCATCTGTACCCCTGTATATGTCTGTGCTGGGTGAGGGGTACATCTAATACCCCATCTGTACCCCTGTATATGTCTGTGCTGGGTGAGGGGTACATCTAATACCCCATCTGTACCCCTGTATATGTCTGTGCTGGGTCCATCTAATACCCCATCTGTACCCCTTTATATGTCTGTGCTGGGTGAGGGGTACATCTAATACCCCATCTGTACCCCTGTATATGTCTGTGCTGGGTCCATCTAATACCCCATCTGTACCCCTTTATATGTCAGTGCTGGGTGAGGGGTACATCTAATACCCCATCTGTACCCCTGTATATGTCTGTGCTGGGTGAGGGGTCCATCTAATACCCCATCTGTACCCCCTGTATATGTCTGTGCTGGGTGAGGGGTCCATCTAATACCCCATCTGTACCCCTGTATATGTCTGTGCTGGGTGAGGGGTCCATCTAATACCCCATCTGTACCCCTGTATATGTCTGTGCTGGGTGAGGGGTCCATCTAATACCCCATCTGTACCCCTGTATATGTCTGTGCTGGGTGAGGGGTCCATCTAATACCCCATCTGTACCCCTGTATATGTCTGTGCTGGGTGAGGGGTCCATCTAATACCCCCCCATCTGTACCCCTGTATATGTCTGTGCTGGGTGAGGGGTCAATCTAATACCCCATCTGTACCCCTGTATATGTCTGTGCTGGGTGAGGGGTCCATCTAATACCCCATCTGTACCCCTGTATATGTCTGTGCTGGGTGAGGGGTCCATCTAATACCCCATCTGTACCCCTGTATATGTCTGTGCTGGGTGAGGGGTCCATCTAATACCCCATCTGTACCCCTGTATATGTCTGTGCTGGGTGAGGGGTCCATCTAATACCCCATCTGTACCCCTGTATATGTCTGTGCTGGGTGAGGGGTACATCTAATACCCCATCTGTACCCCTGTATATGTCTGTGCTGGGTGAGGGGTCCATCTAATACCCCATCTGTACCCCTGTATATGTCTGTGCTGGGTGAGGGGTCCATCTAATACCCCCCCATCTGTACCCCCTGTATATGTCTGTGCTGGGTGAGGGGTCCATCTAATACCCCATCTGTACCCCTGTATATGTCAGTGCTGGGTGAGGGGTCCATCTAATACCCCATCTGTACCCCTGTATATGTCTGTGCTGGGTGAGGGGTCCATCTAATACCCCATCTGTACCCCTGTATATGTCAGTGCTGGGTGAGGGGTCCATCTAATACCCCATCTGTACCCCTGTATATGTCTGTGCTGGGTGAGGGGTACATCTAATACCCCGTCTGTACCCCTGTATATGTCTGTGCTACAGTATGTGACAAAAGTAAGTACACCCCTCAGTGACATTTGTGTAAATCTTTTCTTCTCTCTTTTCATGTGACAACACTGAAGAAATGACACTTGTCTACAATGTAAAGTAGTGAGTGTACAGCTTGTATAACAGTGTAAATTTACTGTCCCCTCAAAATAACTCAACACACAGCCATTAATGTCTAAACCGCTGGCAACAAAAGTCAGGACACCCCTAAGGGAAAATCTCCAAATTGGGCCCAATTAGCCATTTTTCCTCCCCGGTGTCATGTGACTCGTTAGTGTTACGAGGTCTCAGGTGTGAATGGGGAGCAGGTGTGTTAAATTTGGTGTTATCGCTCTCACTCTCTCATACTGGTCACTGGAAGTCCAACATGGCACCTCATGGCAAAGAACTCTCTGAGGATCTGAAGAAAGAATTGTTGCTCTACATAAAGATGGCCTAGGCTATAAGAAGATTGCCAAGACCCTGAAACTGAGCTGCAGAACGGTGGCCAAGACCATACAGCGGTATAACAGGACAGGTTCCCCTCAGAACAGGCCTCGCCATGGTCCACCAAAGAAGTTGAGGTCACGTGATCAGCGTCATATCCAGAGGTTGTCTTTGGGAAATAGGCGTATGAGTGCTGCCAGCATTGCTGCAGAGGTTGTAGGGGTGGGGGGGTCAGCCTGTCGGTGCTCAGACCATACGCCGCACACTGCATCAAATTGGTCTGCATGGCTGTCATCCCAGAAGGAAGCCTCTTCTAAAGATGATGCACAAGAAAGCCCACAAACAGTTTGCTGAAGACAAGCAGACTAAGGAGATGGATTACTGGAACCATGTCCTGTGGTCTGATGAGACCAAGATAAACGTATTTGGTTCAGATGGTGACAAGCGTGTGTGGGGGCAACCAGGTGAGGAGGACAAAGACAAGTGTGTCTTGTCTACAGTCAAGCATGGTGGTGGGAGTGTCATGGTCTGGGGCTGCATGAGTGCTGCCGGCACTGGGGGGCTACAGATCATTGAGGGGACCATGAATGCCAACATGTACTGTGACATACTGAAGCAGAGCATGATCCCCTCCCTTCAGAGACTGGGCCGCAGGGCAGTATTCCAACATGATAACCACCCCAAACACACCTCCAAGACCACCACTGCCTTACTAAAGAAGCTGAGGGTGAAGGCGATGGACTGGCCAAGCATGTCTCCAGACCTAAACCCTATTGATCATCTGTGGGACATCCTCAAACGGAAAGTGGAGGAGCGCAAGGTCTCTAACATCCACCAGCTCTGTGATGTCATCATGGAGGAGGGGAAGAGGACTCCAGTGACAACCTGTGAAGCTCTGGTGACCTCCATGTCCAAGAGGGTTAAGGCCGTGCTGGAAATTGGGGTGTACTGACTTTTGTTGCCAGCGATTTAGACATTAATGGCTGTGTGTTGAGTTATTTTACATAGTTACATAGTAGGTGAGGTTGAAAAAAGACACAAGTCCATCAAGTCCAACCTATGTGTGTGATTATATGTCAGTATTACATTGTATATCCCTGTATATTGCGGTCATTCAGGTGATTATCTAATATTTTCTTGAAGCTATCAATGCTCCCCGCTGAGACCACCGCCTGTGGAAGGGAATTCCACATCCTTGCCGCTCTTACAGTAAAGAACCCTCTACATAGTTTAAGGTTAAACTTCTCTTCTTCTAATTTTAATGAATGGCCGCGTGTCTTATTAAATTCCCTTTAGTGGAAAAGTTTTCTCCCTATTGTAGGGTCACCAGTCCGGTATTTATATA
Organism: Lithobates clamitans; assembly: GCA_037952925.1. Taxonomy (NCBI): domain Eukaryota; kingdom Metazoa; phylum Chordata; class Amphibia; order Anura; family Ranidae; genus Lithobates; species Lithobates clamitans. The sequence continues at coordinate 46,264 of JBBGZY010003656.1, forward strand.
TTGTGGGGTCACCAGTCCGGTATTTATATATTGTGGGGTCACCAGTCCGGTATTTGTATATTGTGGGGTCACCAGTCCAGTATTTATATATTGTGGGGTCACCAGTCCGGTATTTATATATTGTGGGGTCACCAGTCCGGTATTTGTATATTGTGGGGTCACCAGTCCGGTATTTATATATTGTGGGGTCACCAGTCCGGTATTTATATATTGTGGGGTCACCAGTCCGGTATTTGTATATTGTGGGGTCACCAGTCCGGTATTTATATATTGTGGGGTCACCAGTCCGGTATTTATATATTGTGGGGTCACCAGTCCGGTATTTATATATTGTGGGGTCACCAGTCCGGTATTTGTATATTGTGGGGTCACCAGTCCGGTATTTATATATTGTGGGGTCACCAGTCTGGTATTTATATATTGTGGGGTCACCAGTCTGGTATTTGTATATTGTGGGGTCACCAGTCTGGTATTTGTATATTGTGGGGTCACCAGTCCGGTATTTGTATATTGTGGGGTCACCAGTCCGGTATTTGTATATTGTGGGGTCACCAGTCCGGTATTTGTATATTGTGGGGTCACCAGTACAGTATTTATATATTGTGGGGTCACCAGTCTGGTATTTGTATATTGTGGGGTCACCAGTCTGGTATTTGTATATTGTGGGGTCACCAGTCCGGTATTTGTATATTGTGGGGTCACCAGTCCGGTATTTATATATTGTGGGGTCACCAGTCCGGTATTTATATATTGTGGGGTCACCAGTCCGGTATTTATATATTGTGGGGTCACCAGTCCGGTATTTGTATATTGTGGGGTCACCAGTCTGGTATTTGTATATTGTGGGGTCACCAGTCTGGTATTTGTATATTGTGGGGTCACCAGTCTGGTATTTATATATTGTGGGGTCACCAGTCTGGTATTTGTATATTGTGGGGTCACCAGTCCGGTATTTGTATATTGTGGGGTGACCAGTCCGGTATTTATATATTGTGGGGTCACCAGTCCAGTATTTGTATATTGTGGGGTCACCAGTCCGGTATTTATATATTGTGGGGTCACCAGTCCGGTATTTGTATATTGTGGGGTCACCAGTCTGGTATTTATATATTGTGGGGTCACCAGTCCAGTATTTATATATTGTGGGGTCACCAGTCCGGTATTTATATATTGTGGGGTCACCAGTCCGGTATTTGTATATTGTGGGGTCACCAGTCCGGTATTTGTATATTGTGGGGTCACCAGTCCGGTATTTATATATTGTGGGGTCACCAGTCCGGTATTTGTATATTGTGGGGTCACCAGTCCGGTATTTGTATATTGTGGGGTCACCAGTCTGGTATTTATATATTGTGGGGTCACCAGTCCGGTATTTGTATATTGTGGGGTCACCAGTCCGGTATTTGTATATTGTGGGGTCACCAGTCCGGTATTTATATATTGTGGGGTCACCAGTCCGGTATTTGTATATTGTGGGGTCACCAGTCCGGTATTTATATATTGTGGGGTCACCAGTCCGGTATTTATATATTGTGGGGTCACCAGTCCGGTATTTATATATTGTGGGGTCACCAGTCCGGTATTTATATATTGGGGGGTCACCAGTCCGGTATTTATATATTGTGGGGTCACCAGTCCGGTATTTATATAATGAAATCATATCCCCTCTCAAGCGTCTCTTCTCCAGAGAGAATAAGTTCAGAGCTCACAACCTTTCCTCATAACTAAGATCCTCCAGACCCTTTATTAGCTTTGTTGCCCTTCTTTGTACTCGCTCCATTTCCAGTACATCCTTCCTGAGGACTGGTGCCCAGAACTGGACAGCATACTCCAGGTGCGGCCGGACCAGAGTCTTGTAGAGCGGGAGAATTATCGTTTTATCTCTGGAGTTGATCCCTTTTTAATGCCAATATTCTGTTTGCTTTGTTAGCAGCAGCTTGGCATTGCATGTCATTGCTGAGCCTATCATCTACTAGGACCCCCAGGTCCTTTTCCATCCTAGATCCCCCCAGAGGTTCTCCCCCCAGTCTATAGATTGCATTCAGATTTTTACCACCCAAATGCATTATTTTACATTTATCTACATTGAACCTCATTTGCCATGTAGTCGCCCCTCCCCCATTCATTTGTTCAGGTCTTTTTGCAAGATTTCCACATCCTGCGGAGAAGTTATTGCCCTGCTTAGCTTAGTATCGTCTGCAAATACAGAGATTGAACTGTTTATCCCATCCTCCAGATCGTTTATGAACAAATTAAATAGGATTGGTCCCAGCACAGAACCCTGGGGGACCCCACTACCCACCCCTGACCATTCCGAGTACTCCCCATTTATCACCACCCTCTGAACTCGCCCTTGTAGCCAGTTTTCAATCCATGTACTCATCCTATGGTCCATGCCAACGCACCTTATTTTGTACAGTAAACGTTTATGGGGAACTGTGTCAAATGCTTTTGTAAAATCCAGATACACCACGTCTACGGGCCTTCCTTTATCTAGATGGCAGCTCACCTCCTCATAGAAGGTTAATAGATTGGTTTGGCAAGAACGATTCTTCATGAATCCATGCTGATTACTGCTAATGATATCATTCTTATTACTAAAATCCTGTATATAGTCCCTTATCATCCCCTCCAAGAGTTTACATACTATTGATGTTAGGCTAACTGGTCTGTAATTTTGAGGGGACAGCAAATTTACACTGTTATACAAGCTGTACACTCACTACTTTACATTGTAGCAAAGTGTCATTTCTTCAGTGTTGTCACATGAAAAGATTAATAAAATAATAATAAAATATTTACAAAATTGTGAGGGGTGTACTCACTTTTGTGAGATACTTTAGGTAAGGTGTCATTCTGTATCCCCTGTATATGTCTGTGTTAGGCAAGGAGTCATTCTTATACCCCATCTGTATTAATATTCATAGTGTGAATCACTGGAGATGTATGAGGTCACTGGCCTTCCTTACATACTGAACTAAGGCTGCTATCTCTTCTTATGTTGTATGTCTGTTGTAGGAAAGATTCTCCACACCGACAGAACCTTCTAGATGGAGCCATTCGTCTTGTGTTGGAGTCATTAATGATTTCTGTGGACCCCGTATACTATTTCCATGCTTCAGAATGCCTGTCCTCCATATTGACACCTCAGACTTCAGAACGCCGGTCCTCTTTACCGATCCCGCAGGCTTCGGCATGTCAGTCCCCTATATTGACACCTCAGACTTCAGAACGCCGGTCCTCTTTACCGACCCCGCAGGCTTCGGCATGTCAGTCCCCTATATTGACACCTCAGACTTCAGAACGCCGGTCCTCTTTACTGACCCCTAAGGCTTTGGAAAGGCGGTCCTCTATATCGACACCCCAGGCTTTGGAATGCCCGTCCTCTATATCGACACCCCAGGCTTTGGAATGCCCGTCCTCTATATCGACACCCCAGGATTCACCAGCACCTCCTAAAAGCTCTTCACCAACTTCCTTCACTTGCTGTTACCTGAAGCTCTTTTCTCAGGGTCAAGGGGATATTGTTTTTGTACTTGATGGGGGTGAACGACTGGAAGGTAGCCGGGAGTTGATTTGTAAAAGCTCAGATGTATTTCATGCTATGCTACAAGGTGGTTATGCCGAGTCCCAGCAATGTGAGGTACGTGTTCGAGAGATTCCAGTCAGTGCTTTCCTACCATTGCTACATTACCTTCATGGCTGCTCCCAAGACTCATTGTGTCCTACTTTGAAGAGCTTGCAGCAGCTGGAACCAGAACAGGAGCTGGTCCAGTCACCTCTGTCTTCCACATTGGCTGCAGCTGGACAATTTCTCTTACCTGGTCTACAGTGTGTGCTGGAAAACCTAGTGCGAGACTCTCTGCTGACTCTGGACCGCCTGCCCTCAGTTTATAACTTTGCAGAGATGCATGAGTGTGCCCAGCTTAGAAGAGATTGTTGTATGTACCTTCTGAAAAGACTGCACCCACCTCAGAGACGGGCACGTACCCTTTTTCAGTTATGTGAACAGGCACAGGACAAGCAGAAGCTGACCCGACATTTGGAAGATGTACTTCAAAGAAGAGACTGAACCATGCACTGTATGCACTCTGTGCCTTCTCAAATCCTATAGATCAGCCACGTTCAAGCTGCAATTCTTGGAATACACATTCCCCCTCCTTCCTTACATCCCTCAGTCAGACAATACTTCAGTAACCAGTAATGACAGATACGTTTCCTCTCGCTTCCATCTAGGCACAAATTGTGCACCATAATCATGAATAAACATGTATAATATTTTATACATGCTAGTCTACAAAGTAGAGAAGACAACCATTGCCTTCATTAAAAGTAGAGTGGCCTCTAGAACTAAATTAACCAGTTTTGGTACCTTCAGATTCGGTTCCAAAAAGCGGGAAAAAGTTTCTGACATCCTTACCCTGCAAGTGCTCACATTCTCCTGACCCCGTCCATGATCCAGTTTAGAGCATAGTCCCTACATCCGAGTGCTCATATTCTCCTGACCCTGTCCATGATCCAGTTCAGAGCATAGTCCCTACATCCGAGTGCCCATATTCTCCTGACCCCGTCCATGATCCAGTTCAGAGCATAGTCCCTACATCCGAGTGGCCATATTCTCCTGACCCTGTCCATGATCCAATTCAGAGCATAGTCCCTACCTCCGAGTGCCCATATTCTCCTGACCCCGTCTATGATCCAGTTCAGAGCATAGTCCCTACATCCGAGTGGCCATATTCTCCTGACCCTGTCCATGATCCAATTCAGAGCATAGTCCCTACCTCCGAGTGCCCATATTCTCCTGACCCCGTCCATGATCCAGTTCAGAGCATAGTCCCTACATCCGAGTGCCCATATTCTCCTGACCCCGTCCATGATCCAGTTCGGAGCATAGTCCCTACCTCCGAGTGCTCATATTCTCCTGACCCCATCCATGATCCAGTTCGGAGCATAGTCCCTACCTCCGAGTGCTCATATTCTCCTGACCCACGTCCATGATCCAGTTCAGAGCATAGTCCCTACCTCCGAGTGCCCATATTCTCCTGACCCACGTCCATGATCCAGTTCAGAGCATAGTCCCTACCTCCGAGTGCCCATATTCTCCTGACCCTGTCCATGATCCAGTTCGGAGCATAGTCCCTACCTCCGAGTGCCCATATTCTCCTGACCCTGTCCACGATCCAATTCAGAGCATAGTCCTTACCTCCGAGTGCCCATATTCTCCTGTCCATGATCCAGTTCAGAGCATAGTCCCTACCTCCGAGTGCCCATATTCTCCTGACCCTGTCCATGATCCAGTTCGGAGCATAGTCCCTACCTCCGAGTGCTCATATTCTCCTTACCCTGTCCAAGATCCAATTCAGAGCATAGTCCCTACCTCCGAGTGCCCATATTCTCCTGACCCTGTCTATGATCCAATTCAGAGAATAGTCCCTACCTCCGAGTGCCCATATTCTCCTGACCCTGTCCATGATCCAGTTCAGAGCATAGTCCCTACATCCGAGTGGCCATATTCTCCTGACCCCGTCCATGATCCAGTTCAGAGCATAGTCCCTACCTCCGAGTGCCCATATTCTCCTGACCCCGTCCATGATCCAATTCAGAGCATAGTCCCTACCTCCGAGTGCCCATATTCTCCTGACCCCGTCCATGATCCAGTTCAGAGCATAGTCCCTACCTCCGAGTGCCCATATTCTCCTGACCCCGTCCATGATCCAATTCAGAGCATAGTCCCTACATCCGAGTGGCCATATTCTCCTGACCCTGTCCATGATCCAGTTCAGAGCATAGTCCCTACATCCGAGTGCCCATATTCTCCTGTCCATGATCCAGTTCAGAGCATAGTCCCTACCTCCGAGTGCCCATATTCTCCTGTCTATGATCCAATTCAGAGAATAGTCCCTACCTCCGAGTGCCCATATTCTCCTGACCCTGTCCATGATCCAGTTCAGAGCATAGTCCCTACATCCGAGTGGCCATATTCTCCCGACCCCGTCCATGATCCAGTTCAGAGCATAGTCCCTACCTCCGAGTGCCCATATTCTCCTGACCCCGTCCATGATCCAATTCAGAGCATAGTCCCTACCTCCGAGTGCCCATATTCTCCTGACCCCGTCCATGATCCAGTTCAGAGCATAGTCCCTACCTCCGAGTGCCCATATTCTCCTGACCCCGTCCATGATCCAATTCAGAGCATAGTCCCTACATCCGAGTGGCCATATTCTCCTGACCCTGTCCATGATCCAGTTCAGAGCATAGTCCCTACATCCGAGTGCCCATATTCTCCTGTCCATGATCCAGTTCAGAGCATAGTCCCTACCTCCGAGTGCCCATATTCTCCTGATCCTGTCCATGATCCAGTTCGGAGCATAGTCCCTACCTCCGAGTGCTCATATTCTCCTGACCCGTCCATGATCCAATTCAGAGCATAGTCCCTACATCCGAGTGCCCATATTCTCCTGACCCCGTCCATGATCCAGTTCAGAGCATAGTCCCTACATCCGAGTGCTCATATTCTCCTGACCCTGTCCAAGATCCAATTCAGAGCATAGTCCCTACCTCCGAGTGCCCATATTCTCCTGACCCTGTCTATGATCCAATTCAGAGAATAGTCCCTACCTCCGAGTGCCCATATTCTCCTGACCCTGTCCATGATCCAGTTCAGAGCATAGTCCCTACATCCGAGTGGCCATATTCTCCTGACCCCGTCCATGATCCAGTTCAGAGCATAGTCCCTACCTCCGAGTGCTCACATTCTCCTGACCATGTCCATGATTCAATTCATAGCATAGTCCCTACCTCCGAGTGCCCATATTCTCCTGACCCCGTCCATGATCCAGTTCAGAGCATAGTCCCTACCTCAGAGTGCCCATATTCTCCTGACCCCGTCCATGATCCAGTTCAGAGCATAGTCCCTACCTCCGAGTGCCCATATTCTCCTGACCCCGTCCATGATCCAATTCAGAGCATAGTCCCTACCTCCGAGTGCTCACATTCTCCTGACCCCGTCCATGATCCAGTTCAGAGCATAGTCCCTACATCCGAGTGCCCATATTCTCCTGACCCCGTCCATGATCCAGTTCAGAGCATAGTCCCTACCTCCGAGTGCCCATATTCTCCTGACCCCGTCCATGATCCAGTTCAGAGCATAGTCCCTACCTCCGAGTGGCCATATTCTCCTGACCCTGTCCATGATCCAGTTCAGAGCATAGTCCCTACCTCCAAGTGCCCATATTCTCCTGACCCTGTCCATGATCCAGTTCAGAGCATAGTGCCTACATCCGAGTGACCATATTCTCCTGACCCTGTCCATGATCCAGTTCAGAGCATAGTCCCTACATCCGAGTGCCCATATTCTCCTGACCCTGTCCATGATCCAATTCAGAGCATAGTCCCTACCTCCGAGTGCCCACATTCTCCTGACTCTGTCCATGATCCAATTCAGAGCATAGTCCCTACATCCGAGTGCCCATATTCTCCTGACTCTGTCTATGATCCAATTCAGAGCATAGTCCCTACCTCCGAGTGCCCATATTCTCCTGACCATGTCCATGATTCAATTCATAGCATAGTCCCTACCTCCGAGTGCTCACATTCTCCTGACCATGTCCATGATCCAGTTCAGAGCATAGTCCCTACCTCCGAGTGCTCACATTCTCCTGACCCTGTCCATGATCCAATTCAGAGCATAGTCCCTACCTCCGAGTGCTCACATTCTCCTGACCATGTCCATGATCCAGTTCAGAGCATAGTCCCTACCTCCGAGTGCTCACATTCTCCTGACCCTGTCCATGATCCAATTCAGAGCATAGTCCCTACATCCGAGTGCCCATATTTTCCTGACCCTGTCCATGATCCAGTTCAGAGCATAGTCCCTACCTCCGAGTGCTCACATTCTCCTGACCCTGTCCATGATCCAGTTCAGAGCATAGTCCCTACCTCTGAGTGTGCTGTTCTTTGGACCAAGTCCACAATCCAATGCTGAGCAACCCATATTGGGTGTGAAATAAACGTGTAGCAACTCACTGGTTTGTCGTCATTCTGCATTTATATGGTGTTGGCAATCTACTCATGTGCTGTACAAAGAGAGAACGTAGGGGGCTTAGACCATTAGCATAGGCCAATACATGAAGCACTAAGACTGGGAGTCCTGTCAGAAAAAAATGCTTAAAACGAGAGAAAACCAATAGAAGTGGTAAGGTGTTGTAATTGGCATCGTATAGATGAAAATTCAGCACCTAAGAGAAGGAAAAATGTGGGGGAAAAGGTCATATTCCTTTCCCACTGTATCTGGAGAATGAAGGCATGTAGACAAGGGGTCCAGGGAAAAGGAAACAGCGAAAGAAAAATCTTGAAGTATGTTATGACAATGAAAGGAATAGGATGAGGGGTAGAGGACCCAGATAGGATAAAGGGGTACAGTGCCCAGAGTGGGATAGGATGAGGGGTACAGTTCCCAGAGTTTGATAGGATGAGGGGTGTAGCACGCAGGATGGGTGAGGGGTATAGCGCCCAGGGAGGGCTAGGGTGAGGGGTATAGCACCCAGGGAGGGTTAGGGTGAGGGGTATAGCGCCCAGGGAGGGTTAGGGTGAGGGGTATAGCGCTCAGGGAGGGATAGGGTGAGAGCATAGCGCTCAGGGAGGGATAGGGTGAGGGGCATAGTGCCCAGGGAGGCGTAGGAGGAGGGGTATAGCACCCAGAGAGGGGTTGAGTGCCCAGAGACTGGTAAGATTTGGGGTTGAGTGCCCAGAGAGGGATAGGATGAGGGGTATAGCGCCCAGGGAGGGCTAGGGTGAGGGGTATAGTACCCAGGGAGGGCTAGGGTGAGGGGTATAGTGTCTAGGGTGAGGGGTATAGCGCCCAGGGAGAGCTAGGGTGAGGGGTATAGCGCCCAGGGAGAGCTAGGGTGAGGGGTATAGCGCCCAGGGAGGGCTAGGGTGAGGGGTATAGCGCCCAGGGAGAGCTAGGGTGAGGGGTATAGCGCCCAGGGAGAGCTAGGGTGAGGGGTATAGCGCCCAGGGAAGGCTAGGGTGAGGGGTATAGCGCCCAGGGAAGGCTAGGGTGAGGGGTATAGCGTCTAGGGTGAGGGGTATAGCACCCAGGGAGAGCTAGGGTGACGGGTATAGCACCCAGGGAAGGCTAGGGTGAGGGGTATAGCGTCTAGGGTGAGAGGTATAGCGCCCAGGGAGAGCTAGGGTGAGGGGTATAGCGCCCAGGGAAGGCTAGGGTGAGGGGTATAGCGCCCAGGGAAGGCTAGGGTGAGGGGTATAGCGCCCAGGGAAGGATAGGGTGAGGGGTATAGCGTCTAGGGTGAGGGGTATAGCGCCCAGGGAGAGCTAGGGTGATGGGTATAGCGTCTAGGGTGAGGGGTATAGCGCCCAGGGAGAGCTAGGGTGAGGGGTATAGCGCCCAGGGAAGGCTAGGGTGAGGGGTATAGCGTCTAGGGTGAGGGGTATAGCGCCCAGGGAGAGCTAGGGTGACGGGTATAGCACCCAGGGAAGGCTAGGGTGAGGGGTATAGCGCCCAGGGGGGGATAGGGTGAGGGGCATAGTGCCCAAAAAGGGGTAGGAAGTATGGAATAGAGCCCAAGGAGGGGTAGAGTGCCCAGAGACGGGTAGGATTTGGGGTAGAGTGCCCAGAGAGGGATAGGAGGGGTACAGTGCCCAGAGGGGTAGAAGTTGGGGTAGAGTGCCCAGAGAGGGGTAGGGGGTAGTTATAGCGCCCAGGGAGAGTTAGGAGGGGTGTATAGCGCCCAGAGAGGTGAACGATTTGTGGTAGAGCACCCAGAGAGGGATAAGATGAGGAGTATAAAATCATAAGTATATACAGTACCTCACAAAAGTGAGTAGACCCCTCACATTTTTGTAAATATTTTTTCTCATTCGTTCATTGACAGACATGGCCTTTATTCTGAACCATAGGGTTATATCACCCCCTGCAGGAGTAGGACACTAGGCAGAAAAAAGACTTGGCTACGCCCATGGGCAGTCCTAGGTGATATAAACCCCCCTCTCTGTTATAGGCCTTCAGTTTTTTTTCTGCCTAGTCAGGAGTAAGGACCTAGTTCCCTGCTGGAATCTCTAGTCCTGGCAATTTTAATTTTTGTTTGTAGATCTCACCGGAAAAATCCAGGAAAAACAACAATCAACTGTCGGGCTGGCCATTCGATCCAGTGGTCACCCCAGTGTGACCAGCGAGCGCGCGCAGACCGCAGCTACGCGCTAGGTCGGCCACTGGACAGGGGCTGGTCCTACGAGTTAAACGTCTCACGAGGTTGTATACGACCGGGTCTCGGCTCGAACTTTATGGCAGACAGCCCCCCACTTCGGTGGTGAGGAGGTTCTGTCTGGAGCGGTGCCCGCTTGTTCCTGGTATGGTGAGTAAATCTCCCCCTCTCCCCTTTTGGGTTTTTTTTGTGGTGGACACGGGCCCCTCCCCAGGTCAGTCGGTCCTGCGGTTTCCCCTCTGTCCCTGCACCCTCTTTTCCTGACCCTGGAGGTCCCTTGGTAACCCCCCATTCCCCCTCCATATGGGGTAGTATGCCTTGGTGGATCCTGGAGGACGGGGTTAAGTACTGGTGGGCTGGGGGTGCACGCCGCCAGGTGCTGTGCTTACCGGGGGGGGGGGGGGGTGGAGGCACTAGGTCCAGTGCCCGGATCCTCTCTCTCTCTCATCCAGGGAGGCTACAGGGTTCTCATCTGCATCTGTGGTAGCCTTGTGTAGCGCGGCCATTTTGCCGTAACCGGCGTCCTTTCTCCTAGTGCCCGATGACTGCCTATGGCCCGCAGCCATGTTTGTGTAGCTCGGCGGTCATGATATGGTGGATATTGGCTCAGGCAACGCCGGCCATTACTGTGTAGCCCAGTATGTCGTTTTTAGCAGGCGGAAGCTCCTCCTTTTAACCCGGTGCTGACTCCTGTGTTTTCTTCTTCCTCGGACGCCACATGTGTGCGGGTCTACACCTGAGGCAGCAAACGCTACGCTGGTGGGGTGGTGAGTCTTGGGGATCCCTCCTCTCTCTGCTGCGGGGTGTCCTGATGATCCGGTACCGCTACCGGTGTGGGGGGTGTCCCATTGCAGTGGTCACTCTTGGTGTGGGGGTCTCTTTCTTTTCTCTCCTACGGAGTCTCAGGAGCATGTTTCCCCACCTAACCCCCTATCAGAGGCTGCAGGTCCCTCTGGGTCCCAGCGATCTGTTGACGCACTGACCTTGGGGTCCTTTGGTCCCGGGTGGAGGTGGCTTTTGGGCGGCGGACTAGCAAGAAGCGTCCCCTGCCTTCCCCTGCTTCATCTGCCTCGTCAGATCCTGAATCTGATTTGGCTGCCGTGGACGGGGCCCACCCTGCGGGGTCTGCGGCCGCGCTCCTAGATATTTTGGACAGTGAGGATGATTCCTCTGCCCCGGTGGCTGCACACGATGTTCGGGCCGAACTTTTGGCCCAACTCTACTCCAGATGAATGTTATATACCCAGGTATATATAGTTAATAGAGATACCGCCGGATGAATGCTGCAGCTAAGTCCAGCTGCAGGGGCCCCTGAGGATGATGTGGCATCTGTTTTTGTATCAGAGGCCTGAAGAAAGGATCAGCAGTCAGGAGGGATCCTCCAACTGTTGTCCAACCAGCCTGAATTGCAGCTTTTCAGGAAAACCATGGTGTGTCACTGGTACTCGGAGTCAGCCTATCTACTCTGTACTTTTGTCCCTCCCTAGTAGTGTCTAATCTGATATTTAACCAGACCTCTAAGGTATGGATCCAGAAGTGGCTATTGGTATCCTAACCTGGCTCTTTTGCACGCTGAATTGGATGCAGCATGGGACTGGGTCAATAAGATGCATGTTACTACCACACATAACTGCAAGCCCATTCCACGATTGAGCGCCTTGGGTTTGTTTGTTGCATTTTTATCTAACCTGGCTCTAGCATGTTCTGGTTATTGAATCCTTTTTTTTTGTCAATAAATGTTTATTAAAATTTTTCAGATATACATAAAGTCACAGTTATTGGGTATACATTGAAACAGAAGCTGTTAATGCAATCAATAAGTCATACAATCAATAAGTCATACAATTGATAAATAAAGCAGAAATGAAAGAATAAGTTCAAAATACGGCCAACTGAGCCTCTTACTAGGTCACTTCTGTATTAGTGATGGAGGTGAAGTTCTGACCCAGTAAAGTATTCCTATGGTAAAGCGAGAATACCCTAATTAACAAGTGTATAAACGAAGGATCATTAAGCATCTCCGTGTGAGGGAGGAGGGGTTGATGTGGGGGTAGGGGTCCAATCGGGGTAATGTTATGTACCGATCAAAGCCACCCTTAAACCCATTCACCCCTAAAGGGTTCTAACTGTGAATGAGTGGGGGCCATGTGTAGTAATGTGTGTGGTTTTAAACCTATTCGGTACCCATATGATTTAGAGGCAGCTCCGTAATAATAATATGTTGTTTAGGAGTGGGGGGGGGGGGGAGTAAGGAGACCAGAAACCGTTAGGGTGTGTGCTCCTGCCAGAACAGTGAAGGAGTTATGTTGGTATCAGGTTGAGAGGGTGTGGAGATCGCCTAAGTATGATCGGTAAGGATTAATTGGGAAAGAGGAAGGGTATGGACGGAGGGAGGACACGATCAGCCAGACACTATGACGTTTCTGTGACAGATCAGTATCGATCATGGCGGAGAGGTTGGGTCACCGGGCGGAATGATCTGCGTCGAGGAAACTCTAAAGTGTAACCAGCAAGCCCATGTTGTATTAAATTTTGTGGGATTGCCTTTTGCTTGGTAAATGAGTTTTTCCATCTCGGCCGTTCTATCGACTCTTTTGAACCATTCAGCCACTGTGGGTGGTGTGGAACTCCTCCAGTGAACCGGGACACAGAGGTAGGCTGCATTGATAAGGTGTAGGGTAAGGGATTTTTTGTAGGAGGAGAGGGGCATGGAGGTGTGATGGAGCATGTATTGGGCCGGAGTGAAGTCTGGGGTGTAAGAGGTCATTTGGGTGATAAGGCGGTGAATTTCCGTCCAGTACGGTATGATAAGAGGACATTCCCACCAGATATGAATGAGGGTGCCAAGCGCCGCATTGCAACGCCAGCATGTCGGGGGGGCCGAGGGGTGCATTTTGTGGATCTTATCAGGTGTCCTGTACCAGTTGGTGAATATTTTGTATCTGTTTTCCTGGGTGGATACATTAATGGAGCCCTTATGAATATGGTTGTGTATACGTTCCCATTCAGTGGAGGTTAAGTCTATAGACAGTTCTGATTCCCAACGACGGACAAGCTTATCATCTTTAATTTTCAATTTGAAAATAAGAATGTGTAAACAGTAGAGATCACAGGACGTTGGGGTTCTGAACTATCACATAGCAATTCAAAGGGTGTACGATCTCGGTACCACAGTGAGATGGATTTGGCGTCAGTAAAAAAGTGTCTTAATTGTAGGTACTTGTAAAAGGGGATGTTGTATTCCGTGAGTTTGGCTGCCATGGCTTGGTGGGGGAGGAGTTCACCATTTTGGAAGAAGTGGTGTGCCCTGATGGGGGCTGTGCATGATTCCCTGTGCAGATCTCTTAAGGCAAGGCCTGGCAGGAAGTCAGGATTACGGACCAAAGGGGTCATAGGGCCTGGGTGCAGTGTGTAATCCAGTGCTTTGCTGGCTAATTTAAGGTGGGAAAATGTGGCTCCAATAAAGGGATGTGTCACCAAATCTCTAGGAATGGAGTTGTGATTGATCCAGGGTAGATGTGACAGCGGGGTTTTAGTGAAAGAGTCTTCAAGTGTAATCCAGGCTTTATTGGAACGATGCAGATGCCAATCTACAATCCTAGTTAAATGACATGCCCAGTGGTATTTTTGAATGTCGGGGAGGCCAAGGCCCCCTAATAGCTTGGGGAGTACTAGCCTATCCCAGCTTAGTCGGGGGGTCTTGGACGCCCAGATAAAAGTCCTGCACATACGCTTGTATGATGTAAAAAAGGAGGTGGGTAGCTTTATGGGGATTGCCTGAAAAAGGTAAAGAAGTCTGGGCAGTACATTCATTTTTAATATGGCTGTCCTACCCAACCAGGAGAAGGACCCGAAATGCCATTTATTTAAATCAGCTTGTATGTTTTGAAGTGCGGGTTGGAAGTTTCTCATGTAGAGATCCTGTAGTTTAGTAGGTATTTTGATGCCCAGGTATGTAATGTCCTGTGATTTCCATGTAAAGGGGAAGTTCTGTTTGCATTGGGTGACCAGTGTGGCTGGTAGGGTGATGTTCAGTGCTTTCGATTTTGTAAAGTTAATTTGAAGGTTTGACAAGGTTTTGAATAATGAGAAATCTTTAAGAAGATTGGGGATAGTGACTATAGGGTCCGTGAGGAAGAGTAAAACGTCATCCGCATAGGCTGCTAATTTATAGTGGTTATCACCAATGTTAATGCCTTTGACGTCCGGGTTGTCTCTTAATCTGCGAAGCATTGGTTCCATAGTAAGGATGAATATGAGCGGGGATAGGGGGCATCCCTGACGGGTTCCGTTTGAGACAGAGAAGGCGTTCGACAGGCGGCCATTGATCCTAAGTTTAGCTGTAGGTGCAGAGTATAGCGCCAGGATCATTTGGAGTAGATGCGATGGGAAACCCATTACTCTTAAAGTCGCTTCCATATAGTCCCAGGCCACCCTGTCGAACGCATTCTCTGCGTCCAAAGACAGGAAAAAACCTTGTGTGGTTGTTTTGGAGAGCCAGTGATGGATATTTAGAGCCTTGATAGTATTGTCCCTGGCCTCCCTGCCAGGGACAAAACCTACTTGATCAAGGGAGATTAATTTGGGTAGCAGAGGGAGAATGCGGTTTGCCAACACTTTGGCGTAGAGCTTTAGGTCTACGTTCAGAAGTGAAATCGGGCGGTAGTTAGAGACCAATGAGGGGTCTTTGCCTTGTTTGGGAATGAGAGTGACGTGTGCTTCAAGGATGTCCCTCATCGTATTAGAGGTTGGTGAGAGATTATTGAAGGCTTTGGTGAGGTGGGGAATGAGGGTGTCTGGGAAGGACTTATAATAGCTAACTGACAGGCCATCTGGGCCAGGGCTTTTGCCCGGTTTCATTTGTTTTAATGCAGTTAAAATTTCTTCTCCTGAGAGTGGGAGATCAAGGTCCGAGGATTCATCTGAAAAGAGGGGGGAGGGACAGTATTGTGCAAGGAAATCGGTAATGGCTGCCATTCGGTCCGAGGTGGCTGCAGGGGGGAGCGTGGTGGGGAGGTTGTATAGTTTGGAGAAGTACTGAACAAAATGGTCGGAGATATCATCCGTAGTAACAAGGGCGTCGCCAGTCGGTGTTGTAATTTTGTGAATGGTATGAGCCGCTTTCTTAACTTGAAGCGCTCTGGCTAAAAGTTTACCCGACTTGTTGCCGAATTCATAGAATAATTTTTGGGTCATGACGTAGTTACATTTTAGTGTGTGGTTAAGTTCCTCTAGAAGTTCTTCTCTGGTCTGAGTTAGTTCTGTTAATGTGGAAGCTGCTAGCGACGCTTTGTGTGCTTGTTCAAGTGTTAGTATGCGGTCGGTCAGCTCATTAATTCGTGCTTTTCTGATTTTGTTTCGTTGGGCCGCAAGGGAGATAAATTTCCCCCTTATGACGCATTTGTGTGCTGCCCAAACGGAGATGGGAGAGGTGTCTTCTGTTGTATTTTCTGCAAAGTATTGGGTGAGGCTCGTGGTAATTTGTTGAATATGGTCCAGGTCGGTCAGTAGAGAATTATCAAGTCGCCATATGTTGGACCTACCATGGGTCGTCGGGAGGGTTAGAGTTATAAATATGGGGTTGTGATAAGAAAGAACCATGGGTTCAATCGTGGCTTTTGAGAGGTGTGTGAGATCATTTTGGGATAAGAAAAAGTGGTCTATTCTGGAGTATTTGTTATGAGGTGCAGAAAAGAAGGTGAAGTCCTTAGTGTTGGGGTGTAATGTGCGCCAGGCATCGTGAAGTAACAGGTTGCTGAGCTGCAATTTAATAGCTCGTAAGGCTCTGTAGGTTAGGGAAGAAGCACCGTTGGATGTGTCAAGGGAGGGATTCAGAGCGACATTGAAGTCACCTCCTACTATCAGAGTACCAGATTGGAAGCTGAGAAGTTGTTGGAAGGTGTCTCTAAAAAAGGCCACTTGTTGCGAGTTAGGGGCGTAAATGTTCGCTATTGTGTCAGGCCTGTGGTGCAGAGTGCCTTTAATGAATAGGAATCTCCCTTGGGAGTCTCTTTGGACTTCTGTCACCTGCAGGGGGCATTGTTTAGAAATTAAGATTGAGACTCCTTTGGATTTAGCCTCGGTGTTGGAAGCGTGGTACACCAGTGGGAATTGGTGATTATACAGTTTAGGGATGCTATCCGTCCTGAAGTGCGTTTCCTGTATAAGTGCTACATGTATTTTCGATCGTTGTAGGTAATAGAACAGTTTAGACCTTTTCTCTGGGATGTTAAGGCCTTGTATATTGATTGAGCAGAGTTTGAGTGTCTGTAGGTACTTATGTAGGTCAGGCGGTGAGGCCTGGGGGTCTGTGTCATCCGCCATAAGAATGAGTGAAGGGAGAGGGATGACCTAGGCGATCAGAATGTGGGTCTGTTCAGTGTATGGCAGGCTTAAGTGTAATGTTGAGGTAACTGGGGTGAAACCGATGAGGTTTGGGGGTGACTTGCTCCCGTACCTCTAAACTGTACAGTATCGGTAAGGTACAGTGCGGGTACGATGTGTGTACCCCGAGGGGTGAACAGCACCGTGACTCACAACTGTGTGGGGGTTGGCAATCACTAAGCAGTGAAGGAGGACTATAGGTAAAGGAAAGAATGGTATAGTCCGCCACCACAGAGTCTTCAGGTGATAAAAGGAGGAGGTTTTCGAGAACGTATTTTCTGGGGGATATATAATAATAGGGCGAGGGGATACTCTCAAAGAAACGTGAGTGCTGGGTGGTGGGAGTTGGGTGAATAAATGCATCATTACACTAATAGCATACAAGAACCATCATATAGAAATATTGGGAGTTCTGATACCACCACCCAGCCCCCATACCAGAAGGCACCCAAAACACCATTAAATACTATCACGGCTAAATGCGGGATTTGTAAATGTGGGTGCCCTCTCATGGGTCAAGTGTCGGCCTCAGAACGTGTGAGGTAATTAAACAGAGGACATTTCTAGGGCCTAAAAACAGCACAAAAATCTCAAAAGAGGGATAGAACACTGTAACCGGAGTAACATGTAAATAAACAAGTAAATCGGTCCGTAAGCTGACCATGCAATCAGTGACAGATCTCCAACTAGAAAGTCTGAGGAATACTAAACTTATAGACTAGAAGATTTCCCATAGAGTGTGGAATATACCTCATACCTCACCGTGCAACCTAACATGCCAGCAAGTGTGATTGGGTAAAGTTACAGTTACAGGCCAGTAGATGGCGGTAGTGCATTCTGCATAAGATGCGGCTTCGGAAGTCAGCCTTGAGTGTGATGATCTGAGGCGTTGTCCAGGTAACAGTCGCAGTGTTCGTCGGATGTTCTTGAGGCTTTTCCTTGGTGTCAGGGAGATTGTGGGCGGATGTGACACTGTACAGAACTGCTACCAGGTCAGGGGCGGGTACAAACCGCAGGGCGTTGTGGGTCATGTAGTTTTAGAACACTCCACTAGACATATGGGCGGTGTTCATTCCACAGGCAAGTGCTGCTGCTTTCTATCTAGACTTGCAATGTCTATGACAGGGACACAATCCGAACCCAGTAAAGATGCAAAACATCTATTGTGCTGAATATCTCTTGAAGAAAGTCAGTCACATAAACATTGAATTAAAGGTTAACAGTGTGAGAGAACTGATTAAAGCCGAACAGGGCAAACTGAGATTGCATGGTATCTGAGGCCGGCTAGCGGTTTTGGCGAGCTCTCCTGAGCCTCTGTGAGTTTGTGGGGCTGCCCTCCTGGTAGTGAATGTGGGTACCGGTAAGGTGTCTGGGGGTGGATGGGGACCTTCTCCTACGGTACCTGGTATCTTGCTCCTCCATGGGTTCTTCCTGAGGTGATTCTTTGCTTGTCACTGAGTGACGAAACTCTGCATACCAGTTAGGGACATCTACCAGGGGTATGCCCAGGGTTCTACAGAAGTGTGGGAGATCCTCTGGTACTCTCAGGAGAGCCGTGCGGCCCTGGGTGGAGGCAGAAAGGCAAAACGGGAATTTCTATTTATATTGAATACCTTTCGTGTGAAGGGGGTCCAGCAGAGGCTTCAGATCACGTCGGTGCTGTAAGGTGATTCCTGAGAGGTCCTGATAGATTTGGATTGCTCTCCCATCATGGAGAATTTGAGGCCTGCTTCTTGCTTGTCTGATAATTTCTTCCTTCAGTTTGAAGTCTATTATACAGCAAATGATGTCCCTCAGGGGATCCGTCTCCCTTCCCTTGGGACGTAAGGCCCGGTGGATCCTTTCCATGTCAATGGGTGTATGAGGTGATCTATTAAGCAGACCATTGAAGATTCCAGTCACAGTGGGGGCTATTTGTTCTCCCTCGATGGCCTCTGGCAGTCCTCTGACTCTGAGATTATGGCGCCGACCTCTGTTGTTGAGGTCTTCCAGTTGGCGTTGCATATCTCTCATTTGTAATGTGTGGGAGTCAATGCGATTCGCAGCTTTGCAGATGGTCATATCATGGCGTTCAGTCACTCTTTCAACTGTAAGGACTCTGTCACTGAGCGCACGGATATCGAGCCTGAGCTCTGAAATGGCGGCAGATAAGGTGTCTTTGATATCCTCTGCGATGGTCTGCAGGTCCTGCATGTTTAAGTGCGGCTGTGGTGAGAGTTCAATGACATTTCTATCCCTGTGAGGGTTTGGAGATCCCGCATGTGGTGGTTCTGTCAGGGCCGCCTCAGAAGCCTGAGAGTGTGAGTGTCTGTGGCGGGAAGGCCCCGTGTTCCCTCTGCTGGTATGAAGCATTTCAGGAATATTATAACCCTCATCCCCTAATTGTTCACGGGGGGGAGCGGGAGGCAGAAGAGTTCCGCGATGCAGTCCCCATGATTTGGAGGGATTTAGGGGCAATTTTACCTCAGATTCCAGTCAGCTTTTCCCTGTGGTGGCAGGAGCTCAGGGATTAAGCTTCCATCTTCCTGCTAGGTCAGGCCATGCCCCTGGTTATTGAGTCCTGACCTAAAACAAGCTATAGAATCCGAGACCGGAAGGGACAGGTGTAACG
This sequence comes from Lithobates clamitans, assembly GCA_037952925.1. Classification (NCBI taxonomy): domain Eukaryota; kingdom Metazoa; phylum Chordata; class Amphibia; order Anura; family Ranidae; genus Lithobates; species Lithobates clamitans. The sequence goes on from JBBGZY010003656.1 coordinate 65,485, forward strand.
GAACGTCCCCACGCTCCACTTGAGTGCTTCCGTCATATACCGCTTCCTCCAGTCTGAGTATAGATATTAGATGTTATTGCCGCATATTATAACCAAGAACTAGGCAGGACTCGTTTGGCTGCAAAGCTGGAACATGAACTGTTTATTTGAACGAAGGCAAACAGATATACACTTGGGGGACAACCCCATCTTCTTTGCATAATGAAACAGGGCGGGGAAGACTTTACCTCCACCAGTAGCATGACACAGGTGTATTCAAACTTTTCATCAGTAGACTGTCTTTGGGAGGGGCTGCTGGAGAAATCCCCCCCCCCTCCCCTCACGGCTAATCCACAGAGACATATACATCCCATAAAAGGTTGCTCACAAGGCAGACACAAACAATAGAACAATGGGATACAGCCACACCTCAAACAATCTAGTGAAGAGTCTACAACAGTATATGAGACAATATACTAATCTATATTGTGAGAGATAAGCTTGTTGGGATCATCTTTTCTCGAAATGAAGGCCAGCGTGCAGGCAGTTTCTTTAAAATCTGGCGGGTTGCCAGCTTTATTTACAAGCGGTTTGCAAAGTCATAAAAATAAACAAAAATAGTAAAGTAAATCCCTGCAGTCCGGCGCTAAACTAAACAGTAGACTGCTCTCTATATGGTGTGGGGCTAGTCCCTGTCACCCACAAAACATGAGCTAAAGCAAACCTTTGTTTTCAATCCAAACAGAGCTCCTCTCTCTGATTCCCTTCTGAGTCTCAGGCCAGAGCTTTCCTGTACTGCCTTCCTGATCATTTAAAGTCTACCTGAGCATGGACTCAAGTGGACCACAACACCCGGACCGGAACCAAGCCTGCCACAGAGACTGGAAAAAATCCAGGCCGGATTCCAGTTCAGTCTCTTACAATAGAATGAATGCGAGGTGAAACATACCGATTATCGATGACCTCACCTCGCATACCGTCTCATATCCTCCCCCCTCTGCTCAAGTCCCTGCGGCTGAGCAATTGTCCCAAGCATACAGTGCATGAGGGAGAAGGCATCTGCATTGTTTTGGAGCTTGCCTGGCCTATGCTCTACTGTAAACTTAAAGGGCTGTAAAGCCAGGAACCACCTTGTCACACATCCACTTTAGGGGAGCATGGTGGGTGACCAGCTTAAATGACCTCCCCAACAAGTAATACTTCAGGGAGTCTAAGGCCCATTTAATAGCTAGACACTCCTTTTCGACAATGACATCGTTTTTTTTGTGCTTGTTCAGTTTCCGGCTCAGATATACAACCGTGTGCTCCTCACCATCTCTGTTCTGGGATAGTACAGTCCCTAGGCCCTCCTCAGAGGCGTCCGTCTGTACCACAAACACCTTTGTGAAGTCCGGTGTCATTAGCACTGGTAGTACACAAGGGGCCTGCTTTAATTTCTGCAACGCCTCCTCGGCTTCAGGACTCCATTTAACCATGACCGACCCTCTACCCTTCATCAGGTCGGTCAGAGGGACAGCAATGGTGGCAAAGTTGGGTATAAACCATCTGTAATCCTCAGGAAGGCCCGAACTTGTTTTTTGTTTACCGGTTCAGGACATTTTTGACTTGCTTCAACCTTATTGGTCTGAGGCTTGACCAGTCCCCGGCCAATAACATACCCAAGGGATCTGGCCTCCTCCAGGCCTATGGCACACTTTTTTTTGGGTTGGCCGTGAGACTTGCTTCCCTAACGGAATCTACCACTGCTTGTACTTGGGGCAGGTGCAATTCCCAATCTGGGCTGTGGATGACCACATCGTCCAAATAAGCAGCTGCATACGGGTGATGTAGTCTCAAAGTTTTGTCCATCATTCGCTGGAACGATGCATGGGCTCCATGCAGACCAAAAGGCATCTGCTTGTACTGAAAGGAGCCTTCAGGAGTGGAAAAGGCAGTCTTCTCCTTGGCCAATTCAGTTAGCCGTATTTGCCAATAGCCTTTCGTTAGGTCTAGGGTTGTTATGTAGTGAGCTTGTCCCAACCTGTTCACGAGTTCGTCGTCCCGAGGCATCGGGTATGCTTCGAACTTAGACACACTGTTGAGTTTCCTAAAGTCGTTACAAAACCTGATAGTGCCATCAGGTTTTGGGACCAGCACTATGGGGCTGAAAGTAGGGACCTTGGCACCCCAATCATAGATTTTCCTCTGGGCCTCCTGGGCCCACACTGTATGTTCTCGTACCAGCTGTAATTCAATCCTGCATCAAGGAGACATGCTCTATGATGCTTCTATATGGGATGGCCTCTCCTTCCCACGTTTCTTTGGCGACATCTAGCAGTCCCCTGGGATGTCTACCATACAAGAGCTCAAAGGGGGAATAGTCTGTGGATGCCTGCTGAACCTCACGTATGGCAAACATGAGATATGGTAGCAAAAAATCCCATCTTTCTCGGCCACCTTTTTCAGCATACTTTTCAAAGTTTTATTAAACCTTTTGACAAGACCATCCGTTTGGGGGTGGTAGACAGATGGGAGATTTTGTATAACTTACACAGTTCCTTGGTTACTCTGGACATAAATGGGGTGCCCTGATCGGTTAAGAACTCTTTTGGTATCCCCACTCGTCTAAACACCTGGACTAACTCCTTGGCGATAGCCTTAGCCAAGGTGTTACGCAAGGGAATAGCCTCAGGATATCGCATCGCATAGTCCAGGATTACCAAAATATGCTGGTGACCCCGGCCAGACTTCACTATCGGCCCCACCAGGTCCATGCCAATCCTCTCAAACGGGACCTTGATTATTGGTAGAGGAACAAGGTTTGCGAAAATGTGGCGACGTTGCCGACATTTGGCTCTCGGGGCACAATTCACAGTACTCTCTGACATCTGAATACAATCCGGGCCAGAAAAATCTCTGGGCGATTCTCTTCCTGGTCTTTTCGATACCGAGATGTCCCCCATTCCATGACGATGGGCCAGGTCTAGCACCACCCTATGCAAGGGTTTGGGAACCAGTAGCTGTTCTACTTCGTCCTCTCCCCGTTTTACCACCTGATACAGTAAATTGTTTTTAAGGGCCATGTAGGGGGGAGACACCCTCCAGTTAGGATCCACCGGTTCCCCATCCAACATCTTAACGTTTTCTCTGGCTCTCATGAGGGTGGCATCTCAGAGTTGCTCGGTACAGAAATCCTCTCTCCTGACCTCTAAGTCGGGTGCCACATTCTGGCTACTCTCACTGTCGGGGTCAGAGGTGTTCTCCTGTTCGTTACCCTCAGGGTGAGAGCTAGCTTCGAGGTCCTCCGTCTCCCCAGCCATGACAGGGAAAGGAAGAGGATCTCCGGCTTCCTCGATCCCATCAACAGCAATCCCCTTCCCTTTGGCAAAATGGGTCTGGTGAGAGTTCCCCTGCTTCCCCAGCTGGGGGAGCTCTATCTACCAGCCTCCCTTTGCTCTCCCATAAATTCCAAAAATGGGGAAAATCTCTCCCCATTAAAGCTTCATGAAGCAGTGAAGATACCACCCCCACTGAATGTGTTACACTGCCCCAGGGGGTATCAACCTCAACCACTGCTGTCTGGTAGTCCCGAGTGTCCCCAATAGTACTGGGATGTAGTTTTATGGGGTTTATACAATCATTCCTGACTAGGGTCACCACACTACTAGAGTCTAGCAGGGCTGAGAGTGGCTTCCCATCCACTGAAATAACACACATATTTGTTTTTCAATGCGAGTCTGACATGATACACTACATGCGACCTGTGCAAACAGAAAAATGCATCATTTCATATAAGCATAATCACATTGCATAGGTTCATCATTTATAGGACAGTTTGCAGCAATATGCCCTAATGCATGGCAATGAAAACACCGTATATGCTCTACCCCCAGTCCTCTTAATGGCCCCAAAGACCTTCCTGGCTTCTTTGGCCAGTCTCCAGGTCTAGGACCCATAGTCTCATCAGCTGTAACAACAGTCTTATCTAACTTCCCCATTATCTTGAACCCCCCCGGAACAGTCTTACCAGAACCGCTGGGCGATCTTGCACCCCTAGACACACCGAAGTGAGGCGCAGACGGGTTTACCAAGTCCTCAGTAGCACTGTACCTCTCCACTAGGTCCACCAATTGGGCTGCAGTTTTGGGGTTCCCCTGTCCGACCCACTTCCTCAGAGCAGCAGGGAGCGCATGCAGATATCGGTCCATTACCACACGCTCCACGATCTGAGGGCCTGCCAAGGTCTCTGGCTGCAACCACTTCCTGGTGAGGTGGACCAGGTCGAACATTTGAGAACGGGGTGGCTTGTTGCTGGAGTAGGTCCACTGATGCATGCGCTGGGCCCGGACTGCCATGGTGACGCCCAAGCGTGCAAGTATCTCTGTCTTCAGAGTCTTATAATCCTGGGCCTTATCTGGTTCCAGGTCAAAATAGGCTTTTTGAGGTTCTCCCGTCAGAAATGGGGCCAACAGACCCGCCCACTGCTCTTTTGGCCATCTTTCGCGGACAGTGACTCACGAAAGTCGCAAGGTTTACCTCAACATCATTGGCAGGTGTCATCTTCTGCAGGTGGTAGGAGGCACGTACCATCTTTGGTTCCACTGGCACAGGAGGTGTGAACCCCTTTTTCAATTCCGGCAGAGCCTCTGCGAACTGCTGGTTCAACTCCTGCTGGGCCGCCTGTTGTGCTGCAGTGGCCTCCCGTTGTGCTGCAGCGGCCTCTGCGACTTGGTGGTGCATCTCCTGCTGGGCCACCCGTTGTGCTGTAGCGGCCTCTGCGACTTGGTGGTGCATCTCCTGCTGGGCCACCCGTTGTGCTGCAGCGGCCTCTGCGACTTGGTGGTTGGTTTCCCGCTGAGCTGCATTGGCCTTTTGGTGGTATTTAATCACCGCTGGGTTTTTTATTTTTTGTGCTATAAAAGAAAAAAAAGACTGAATAATCTGTAAAAAATTGAATTTTTCTTTGTTTCTGTTATAAAATTTAGCAAATTAGTAATTTTTTTCATAAATTTTGGCCAAAATTTATACCGCTACATATCTTTGGTAAAAATGAGTACAAATCGGTGAATATTATTTGGTCTTTGTGAAAGTTAGAGAGTCCACAAGCTATGGTGCGAATATCTGAAAATTGATCACACCTGAAGTACTGACGGCCTATCTAATTTCTTGAGACCCTAACATGCCAGAAAAGTACAAATACCCCCCAAATGGCCCCTTTTTGGAAAGAAGACATTCCAAGGTGTTTAGAAAGATGCATGGTGAGTTTTTTGAAGTTGTCATTTTTTCCCCACAATTCTTTGCAAAATCAAGATTTTTTTTTCTTTTTTTGTTTTCACAAATTGTCATACTAGCAGGTTATTTCTCACACACCGCATAAGCATACCACAAATTACACCCCAAAACACATTCTGCTATTACTCCCGAGTATGGCGATACCACATGTGTGAGACTTTTACACAGCGTGGCCACATACAAAGGCCCAACATGCAGGGAGCACATACAGAGGCCCAACATGCAGGGAGCACATACAGAGGCCCAACATGCAGGGAGCACCTCCAGGCGTTCTGGAGCCCCCAGGCCAATTCTGACATTTCTCTCCTACATGTAAAAATCATCATTTATTTGCTAGAAAATTACATAGAACCCCAAAACATTATATATGTTTTTTTAGCAAAGACCCTAGAGAATACAATGGTGGTCATTTCAACTTTTTATCTAGCACAGTATTTGCGCAGCAATTTTTCGAACGCGTTTCTTTTGCAAAAAAAAACAAGTTTTGTGCTTTTAAAAAAAAACCAAAACAGTAAAGTTAGCTCAATGTTTTTATATGATGTGAAAGATGAAGTTACGCCGAGTAAATAGATACCTAACATGTCATCCTTCAAAATTGCACACGCTCGTGGAATGGCGCCAAACTTTGCTACTTAACCACTTCCCGCCTGGCCCATAGCAGATGACGGCCGGGCGGTGGTTCAGTTATCCTGACTGGGCGTCATATGACGTCCAGCAGGATAACATGCATCGCGGCGATCGGTGGATCGGTGTGTCAGTCTGACACACCGCTACACCAATCTTGGTAAAGAGCCTCCGGCAGAGGCTCTTTACCACGTGATCAGCCATGTCCAAACACGGCTGATCACGATGTCAATAGGAAGAGCCGTTGATCGGCTCTTCCTCACTCGCGGCTGACAGACACGAGTAGAGGAGAGCTGATCGGCGGCTTTCCTGGCAGGGGGCGTCTGCGCTGATTGTTTATCAGCGCAGCCCCCCCCTCAGATCACCACACTGGACCACCAGGGAAGGGGGCAACATGTGGATGGCCAGGTATGTACCCCATGGCCATCCACATGTGCCCAATCAGTGCCCACAAATGGGCACTGATTGGCACCATTATGTTGCAGTGATGCCCAGCAATGCCACCCTTAGGGGCATCAGTGCAAACATTCAGTGTCATCAGTGCCACCCATCAGTGTCCATCGGTGCCACCTGTCAGTGCCCATCCGTGCCCATCAGTGCCTACCTATCAGTGCCCATCCGTGCACATCTGTTCCAACTATCAGTGCCACCCATAACTACCCATCAGTGCCACCTATGAGTGCCCATCAGTGCCCATCATCAGTGCCCGTCAGTGCCACCTCATCGATGCCCATCAGTGCTGCCGTATCAGTGCCCGAAGAAGAAAACGTACTTATTTACAAAAAATTTTAAAAGAAAAACGTGTTTTTTTTTCAAAATTTTCGGTCTTTTTTTATTTGTTGCGCAAAAAATAAAAACCGCAGAGGTGATCAAATATCAACAAAAGAAATCTCTATTTGTGGGAACAAAATGATAAAAAGTGTGTTTGGGTACAGTGTTGCATGACTGCGCAATTGTCATTCAAATTGCGACAGCGCTGAAAGCTGAAAATTGGCCTGGGCGGGAAGGTGTCTAAGTGCCTGGTATTGAAGTGGTTAAAAATCCCCATAGGCGACGCTATAAATTTTTTTACTGGTTACATGTTTTGAGTTACAGAGGAGGTCTAGGGCCAAAATGATTGCTCTCGCTCTACCGATCGCAGCGATACCTCACATGTGTGGTTTGAACACCATTTTCACATGTGGGCGGGACTTACGTATGCGTTCGCTTCTGCATGCGAGCACACGGGGACAGGGGCGCTTTAAAAAAAAAATGTTATTGTTTATTTTAGTTTGACACTTTTTTCCAAAAAATTAATTTTTTGATCACTTTTATTCCTATTACAAGGAATGTAAACATCCCCTGTAATAGGAATATGGCATGACAGGTCCTCTTTACAGTGAGATATGGGGTCAATAAGACCTCACATCTCACCTCTAGGCTGGGAAGCCTGAAATTAAAAAACAAAACAATCCTGGCTTCGATCGTAGCGGTGAGTCGGTAGAAGCACCAGAGGGCGGCGGGAGGGGGGTCGTCCTCTCTCACCTCCCGTAAGAACGATCAAGCAGCGAAATAGCCGCTATGATCGTTCTTATGGTGTAGGGAATCGCCGGATGAAAAAGCTGATATCTGAATGATGCCTGTATCTGCACCCATCATTCAGATATCCCCCTCAAAGCCAAGGACGTCGTATGACGGAAGGCGGGCAGGAAGTGGTTAAAACTTTATTTTTTTTTTAAACACAAAGTTGTCCATTTATACAATATTTCTAACACATAACATGTACAAACCAAATATGACACCCCGAAATAGATTCTCCTACTCCTCCTGAGTACGGCGATACCACATGTGTGAGACTTCCACAGCCTGGCCACATACAGAGACTGGGTACAGCCGAGCATGGCAGAGTATGGCAGGGTATCGCTGTGTATGACAGTATTGTGGGGTATTGCAGGGCATTGCAGGGTATTGCAGGGCATTGAAGGGTATTACAGGGCATTGCAGGGTATTGCAGGGCATTGCAGAGTATTGCAGGGCATTGCAGGGCAATGCAGAGTAGTGCAGGGCATTGCAGGGTATTGCAGGGCATTGCAGGGCATTGCAGAGTATTGCAGGGCATTGCAGAGTATTGCAAAGTATTGCGGGGTATTGCTGGGTATTGCAGGGCATTGCAGAGTATTGCAGGGCATTGCAGAGTATTGCAGGGCATTGCAGAGTATTGCAAAGTATTGCGGGGTATTGCTGGGTATTGCAGGGCATTGCAGAGTATTGCAGGGTATTGCAGAGTATTGCAGGGTATTGCAGGGCATTGCAGGGTATTGCAGGGCATTGCAGAGTATTGCTGGGCATTGCAGAGTATTGTGAGGTATTGCAGAGTATTGCAAAGTATTGCAGGGCATTGCAGAGTATTGCAGGGCATTGCAGAGTATTGCAGGGCATTGCAGAGTAGTGCAGGGCATTGCAGAGTATTGCAGGGCATTACAGGGCATTGCAGGGTATTGCAGGGCATTGCAGGGTATTGCAGGATATTGCAGAGTATTGCGAGGTATTGCAGAGTATTGCGGGGTATTGCAGGGCATTGCAGAGTATTACAGAGTAGTTCAGGGCATTGCAGGGTATTGCAGGGTATTGCAGGGCATTGCAGAGTATTGCTGGGCATTGCAGAGTATTGCAAAGTATTGCAGGGCATTGCAGAGTATTGCAGGGCATTGCAGAGTAGTGCAGGGCATTACAGGGCATTGCAGGGCATTGCAGGGTATTGCAGGGCATTGCAGGGCATTGCAGGGCATTGTAGGGCATTGCAGAGTATTGCGGGTCATTGCAGAGTATTGTTGGGCATTGCAGGGCATTGCAGAGTATTGCGGGGTATTGCTGGGCATTGCAGGGCATTGCAGGGCATTGCAGAGTAGTGCGGGGCATTGCAGAGTATTGCAGGGCATTGCTGGGCATTGCAGAGTAGTGCAGGGCATTGCAGAGTATTGCAGGGCATTGCAGAGTAGTGCAGAGTATTGCTGGGTATTGCAGGGCATTGCAGAGTATTGCTGGGCATTGCAGAGTATTGCTGGGCATTACAGAGTAGTGCAGGGTATTGCAGGGCATTGCAGGGTATTGCAGGGCATTACAGAGTAGTGCAGGGCATTGCACTTTTCACATATTTATTTGTATCATTCTTCCTCGTGATAGGACACTGATCAGCTCTCCCTGTGATCATGAGCGGTGATCAGTGACGTGTCACACACAGCTCCCCCACCCCACAGTTAGAATCACTCCCTAGGACACACTTAACCCCTACAGCACCCCTAGTGTTAACCCCTTCACTGCCAGTCACATTTTCACAGTAATCAATGCATTTTTAATCGCACTGATCGCTGTATGAATGTGAATGGTACCAAAATAGCGCCAAAAGTGTCCAATCTGTCCACCATAATGTCGCAGTCACGATAAAAATCGCTGATCGTCGCCATTACTAATAAAAAAAAAATATTAATAAAAATGCCATAAAACTATCCCCTACTTTGTAAACACTATAAATTTTGTGCAAACCAATCAAACGCTTATTGCGATTTTTTTAATTTTTTTTTTTACCAAAAATATGTAGAATACATATCGGCCTAAACTGAGGGAAAAAAATGTTTTTTATCTATTTTTTGGGGATATGTATTATAGCAAAAAGTAAAAAATAATGTTTTTTTTCAAAATTGTTGCTATTTGTTTATAGCGCAAAAAATAAAAACCGCAGAGCTGATCAAATGCCACCAAAAGAAATCTCTATTTGTGGGGAAAAAAGGACGTCAATTTTGTTTGGGAGCCGCGTCGCACGACCGCGCAATTGTCAGTTAAAGCGACGCAGTGCCGAATCACAAAAAGTGCTCTGGTCTTTTGCCAGCCAAATGGTCCGGGGCTGAAGTGGTTAATTTCCATAAATCTGAGAAGTGATTCCCCCACCCCCTTCCCATATAACATTCAATTAGAGAGAGACAGTCTAGAAGCAAACAGCTCCTACCATGCTCTCTTTAACAACCTATTGGTGAAATAAAAACCAAAGCCAATAAAAATAAACAAATACAGGTTCCTTAACTAAATACAATAATTTGTTACGTTTTTATTATCACCTGATGGTGGAATTTCGTTACACATATTAGTATCACAAATACCTTTTTCAGTTATTCTGCAAAAACAACTAAGAAATGACAAACATTTGTGAACGTTGTTACCCTGACCATGCTGGAATCCGTATTACCCCAATATTCGGTAAGTCCATTCACCGATGTCACAGCTCACATTCACCGATGTCACAGCTCACATTCACCGATGTCACAGATTACATTCACCGATGTCACAGCTCACATTCACCGATGTCACAGATTACATTCACTGATGTCACAGATTACATTCACCGATGTCACAGCTCACATTCACTTATGTCACAGCTCACATTCACCGATGTCACAGATTACATTCACCGATGTCACAGATTACATTCACCGATGTCACAGCTCACATTCACCGATGTCACAGCTCACATTCACCGATGTCACAGCTCACATTCACCGATGTCACAGCTCACATTCACTGATGTCACAGATTACATTCACCGATGTCACAGATTACATTCACCGATGTCACAGATTACATTCACCGATGTCACAGATTACATTCACCGATGTCACAGCTCACATTCACCGATGTCACAGCTTACATTCACCGATGTCACAGATTACATTCACCCATGTCACAGATTACATTCACTGATGTCACAGCTCACATTCACCGAGGTCACAGCTCACATTCACCGATGTCACAGCTCACATTCACTGATGTCACAGCTCACATTCACCGATGTCACAGCTCACATTCACCGATGTCACAGCTCACATTCACTGATGTCACAGATTACATTCACCGATGTCACAGCTCACATTCACTTATGTCACAGCTCACATTCACCGATGTCACAGATTACATTCACCGATGTCACAGATTACATTCACCGATGTCACAGCTCACATTCACCGATGTCACAGATTACATTCACCGATGTCACAGATTACATTCACCGATGTCACAGATTACATTCACCGATGTCACAGATTACATTCACCGATGTCACAGATTACATTCACCGATGTCACAGCTCACATTCACCGATGTCACAGATTACATTCACCGATGTCACAGCTCACATTCATCGATGTCACAGCTCACATTCACCGATGTCACAGATTACATTCACCGATGTCACAGCTCACATTCACCGATGTCACAGATTACATTCACCGATGTCACAGCTCACATTCACCGATGTCACAGCTCACATTCACCGATGTCACAGATTACAACATTCACCGATGTCACAGCTCACATTCACCGATGTCACAGCTCACATTCACCGATGTCACAGCTCACATTCACCGATGTCACAGCTCACATTCACCGATGTCACAGATTACATTCACCGATGTCACAGCTCACATTCATCGATGTCACAGCTCACATTCACCGATGTCACAGATTACATTCACCGATGTCACAGCTCACATTCACCGATGTCACAGATTACATTCACCGATGTCACAGCTCACATTCACCGATGTCACAGCTCACATTCACCGATGTCACAGATTACATTCACCGATGTCACAGATTACATTCACAGATGTCACAGCTCACATTCACTGATGTCACAGCTCACATTCACCGATGTCACAGATTACATTCACCGATGTCACAGCTCACATTCACCGATGTCACAGATTACATTCACCGATGTCACAGCTCACATTCACCGATGTCACAGCTCACATTCACCGATGTCACAGCTCACATTCACCGATGTCACAGCTCACATTCACCGATGTCACAGATTACATTCACCGATGTCACAGCTCACATTCACCGATGTCACAGCTCACATTCACCGATGTCACAGATTACATTCACCGATGTCACAGCTCACATTCACCGATGTCACAGCTCACATTCACCGATGTCACAGATTACATTCACTGATGTCACAGATTACATTCACCGATGTCACAGCTCACATTCACCGATGTCACAGATTACATTCACCGATGTCACAGATTACATTCACCGATGTCACAGCTCACATTCACCGATGTCACAGCTCACATTCACCGATGTCACAGCTCACATTCACCGATGTCACAGATTACATTCACCGATGTCACAGCTCACATTCACCGATGTCACAGCTCACATTCACCGATGTCACAGATTACATTCACCGATGTCACAGCTCACATTCACCGATGTCACAGCTCACATTCACCGATGTCACAGATTACATTCACCGATGTCACAGATTACATTCACCGATGTCACAGCTCACATTCACCGATGTCACAGCTCACATTCACCGATGTCACAGATTACATTCACCGATGTCACAGCTCACATTCACCGATGTCACAGCTCACATTCACCGATGTCACAGATTACATTCACCGATGTCACAGATTACATTCACCGATGTCACAGCTCACATTCACCGATGTCACAGATTACATTCACCGATGTCACAGCTCACATTCACCGATGTCACAGCTCACATTCACCGATGTCACAGCTCACATTCACCGATGTCACAGCTCACATTCACCGATGTCACAGCTCACATTCACCGATGTCACAGCTCACATTCACCGATGTCACAGCTCACATTCACCGATGTCACAGATTACATTCACCGATGTCACAGATTACATTCACCGATGTCACAGCTTACATTCACCGATGTCACAGATTACATTCACCGATGTCACAGATTACATTCACCGATGTCACAGCTCACATTCACCGATGTCACAGATTACATTCACCGATGTCACAGATTACATTCACCGATGTCACAGCTCACATTCACCGATGTCACAGCTCACATTCACTGATGTCACAGATTACATTCACCGATGTCACAGCTCACATTCACCGATGTCACAGCTCACATTCACCGATGTCACAGCTCACATTCACCGATGTCACAGATTACATTCACCGATGTCACAGCTCACATTCACCGATGTCACAGATTACATTCACCGATGTCACAGCTCACATTCACCGATGTCACAGATTACATTCACCGATGTCACAGCTCACATTCACCGATGTCACAGCTCACATTCACTGATGTCACAGATTACATTCACCGATGTCACAGCTCACATTCACCGATGTCACAGCTCACATTCACCGATGTCACAGCTCACATTCACCGATGTCACAGCTCACATTCACCGATGTCACAGATTACATTCACCGATGTCACAGCTCACATTCACCGATGTCACAGCTCACATTCACCGATGTCACAGATTACATTCACCGATGTCACAGCTCACATTCACCGATGTCACAGATTACATTCACCGATGTCACAGATTACATTCACCGATGTCACAGCTCACATTCACCGATGTCACAGCTCACATTCACCGATGTCACAGCTCACATTCACCGATGTCACAGCTCACATTCACCTACAGTAAGTTACAATCCCTCAAATATCCTGATTCTAACATCCAAGATTGGAGATATACAAGAAGATGGCATTCATATCTCATCTCTCATTATTAGATCTGCTTGACAAATCGCAATCCTGGTGCCAGGGCCGTAGATCGGGGGGGGGGGGGGGGGGCAGCAGGTAATAAGTAAAAGTATTTTTAAATACCACAAATTATGTCAGATTCATAAAGACAGGTTTTCCCTTCTCCAATGTGTTGCTCATAGTAACCAATCACATCCTTGATCCTCTTGAGAATTGGAGCGGATTTCTGAAGATTGCCCGGTGAGATTGGTGGTGCACTATAATAGCCAATCTGGGCAGGTGTATAGGGGCACCATCTTGTGGGAGGCAGCACACTCACTGATTTCCATACATACAGTGAGATTGGTGGTGCACTATAATAGCCAATCTGGGCAGGTGTATAGGGGCACCATCTTGTGGGAGGCAGCACACTCACTGATTTCCATACATACAGTGAGATTGGTGGTGCACTATAATAGCCAATCTGGGCAGGTGTATAGGGGCACCATCTTGTGGGAGGCAGCACACTCACTGATTTCCATACATACGGTGAGATTGGTGGTGCACTATAATAGCCAATCTGGGCAGGTGTATAGGGGCACCATCTTGTGGGAGGCAGCACACTCACTGATTTCCATACATACAGTGAGATTGGTGGTGCACTATAATAGCCAATCTGGGCAGGTGTATAGGGGCACCATCTTGTGGGAGGCAGCACACTCACTGATTTCCATACATACAGTGAGATTGGTGGTACACTATAATAGCCAATCTGGGCAGGTGTATAGGGGCACCATCTTGTGGGAGGCAGCACACTCACTGATTTCCATACATACAGTGAGATTGGTGGTACACTATAATAGCCAATCTGGGCAGGTGTATAGGGGCACCATCTTGTGGAAGGCAGCACACTCACTGATTTCCATACATACAGTGAGATTGGTGGTGCACTATAATAGCCAATCTGGGCAGGTGTATAGGGGCACCATCTTGTGGGAGGCAGCACACTCACTGATTTCCATACATACAGTGAGATTGGTGGTGCACTATAATAGCCAATCTGGGCAGGTGTATAGGGGCACCATCTTGTGGGAGGCAGCACACTCACTGATTTCCATGCATACAGAACGTTCCTCCCCACTTTCCAGCTTGAGAATGAAATGCTGCAAAAAAGTGGGTGTGGCCAAACATGATAGTGGGAGGGTCTTAAGGGACACGATTAAACAAAACCTGGGCTTCCTTGTACCTATAAAATATGCTGAGGCCGACTCTTCCATAATTGCTGTTGTGTTAGTCTATTGGGCCCTGACTGTTCACATGTAGCAATCTCGGATCGTGGGCAGAATTGCTGTGATTCTGCCCGCAACTCCAAATCGCATTGCAATGGTGGCAAAACGCAGCACATGTGTTTGTGTTCCATTCATTTTTAGTGGCACCAAAACGCGGTGTGGTTTTGGATGCTTGTGCGATAAATCGCTCAACAATCACAGCAGAAAGACGCCACATGGTGGTGCCAGTAAAAATGAATGGAACACACATAGGCTGCGTTTTGCCACCATTGCAATGCGATTTGGAATCGGGCGCGGTGCAATATTCTGCCCATGATACCAAATCACTACAGGTGCCTAACAGGCTAACACAGTTATGGAAGACCCAATCACCAGCTTTGCCAGCAGTCCCCACAATCTCAGATACCATTAGAATGACAGTAATAAATTCTGCAGTTCTAAGCCAGCCTGACTAAAGGAGGACACCAGGGAAAGAGGGACACACCCAGTAATCCAGGATGGACTGGGTGGGACAACGGACAGCCGCAGCACTTCAGAACATCGTCCACGTGGCAGGCTGGTGGCTAACAGCACCCTTGAGGGTCCAGCTTCTCACACAAGTGGCAGTCAAAGGTGAGGAGTGGCACTGCAAGGAAGTGGAACCAATGGAAATAGAGAGGATTGGTGGGCGGGTACCACCACTCTGCTCAGTGCTGCCTCCTGTCCTGGTGGCTGGACAAGTCAAGAAGACATGATCTCATATAAAGGATCCTGGAGGCAGTGAGGTGCGGAGGCGGAGCCAAGACCCTCAATAAAATTAAATGAACCCTGGGAAAACATTTTCAAAATGAGTTTACTGCTGCAGATCTGGCAGCGATTGTGATTGGTTGTCAGAGGTTACAGCACACATTATGGCTCACTGATTATTTGCTAGAGATTACAGCAAATCATTTCTGCTTGCTGATTGGTTGCCAGAGGTTACAGCACATGTTTCAGCTCACTGATTATTTGCTAGAGGTTACTGCACATTATTACTGCTCACTGATTGGTAGCTAGAGGTTACTGCACATTATTACTGCTCACTGATTGGTAGCTAGAGGTTACTGCACATTATTACTGCTCACTGATTGCTAGCTAGAGGTTACTGCACATTATTACTGCTCACTGATTGGTAGCTAGAGGTTACTGCACATTATTACTGCTCACTGATTGGTAGCTAGAGGTTACTGCTTATCCTTACCACTCACTGATTGGTTGCTAGAGATTACAGCAGTGTGACAAAGTTCTATTAAGCATGCCAGGAGAGTAGCGAGCATAAACAGATTGCGTATAAGAATGGCCTAACCCCCCATTCACATTGGAGCAACTTGTTGACCTGTCCAATTAAATGACAAGTCGCACCCTATTGCCGGCAATGGCCATGTTCAACTGCCGCACCGATCTGAAAAAGTAGTTCCTGCACTACTTTGGGGGATTTCAGGTGCAACTTGCATAGACATCTTTACATAAAGCTGAACTGATGTCATCCAAACCACACCTGAAATTTTATTGCGTGATTTCTAAGCCGCAGTCAGTGTGAACGGGGACTCAAAGGGGATGATTAAACAGAACCACCCCTTTACCACCTACTTCTAAATGAATATAGCAGCTGCATCATTGCTACTTCTTCTGCAATCTACACTGACCCTCTGGGGGAGTTTCAACCCCCAAACCCCCCCATATCTACGTCCCTGCCTGGTGCTACAGAGAACCCTTTCTGATAAACTCCATTACAGAGTCACCAGTGTCAACCAAGACCTCCTAGATCTTCTCCAGTTCTGGAGTCACAAGATTCCTCTCATCCAAGGATCCCAACATACAGTGCCTTGAAAAAGTATTCATACCCCTTGAAATGTTCCACATTTTCTCATGTTACAACCAAAACCATAAATGTATTTTTTTGGGATTTTATGTGATAGACCAACACAAAGTGGCTCATAATTGTGAGGTGGAAGGAAAGTGATACAAATAAATATGTGAAAAGTGTGGGGGGGAATTTGTATTCAGCCTCCTTTACTCTGATACCCCTAACGCATCATTAACTACACATTGTCGTGACATCAGTGCTTGGCTTCGCGGTGCCGCAACCCGACATGTCAAATTTCACAGGCGGCATCCTGGTTAAACTTGCCCATTGATGTCACAGTTGCAGCAACCACAAGCCAAATGCACAGAAAATCAGAGACTGCGGATAGATTACAGGAGATGACCAGAGACTGAGGGTAGATTACAGGAGATAACCGGAGACTGAGGGTAGATTACAGGAGATGACCAGAGACTGAGGGTAGATTACAGGAGATAACCAGAGACTGAGGATAGATTACAGGAGATGACCAGAGACTGAGGATAGATTACAGGAGATGACCAGAGACTGAGGGTAGATTACAGGAGATGACCAGAGACTGAGGATAGATTACAGGAGATGACCAGAGACTGAGAGTAGATTACAGGAGATAACCAGAGACTGAGGGTAGATTACAGGAGATGACCAGAGACTGAGGGTAGATTACAGGAGATGACCAGAGACTGAGGGTAGATTACAGGAGATAACCAGAGACTGAGGGTAGATTACAGGAGATGACCAGAGACTGAGGGTAGATTACAGGAGATGACCAGAGACTGAGGGTAGATTACAGGAGATGACCAGAGACTGAGGGTAGATTACAGGAGATAACCAGAGACTGAGGGTAGATTACAGGAGATGACCAGAGACTGAGGGTAGATTACAGGAGATGACCAGAGACTGAGGATAGATTACAGGAGATGACCAGAGACTGAGGGTAGATTACAGGAGATAACCAGAGACTGAGAGTAGATTACAGGAGATAACCAGAGACTGAGAGTAGATTACAGGAGATAACCAGAGACTGCGGATAGATTACAGGAGATAACCAGAGACTGAGGATAGATTACAGGAGATGACCAGAGACTGCGGATAGATTACAGGAGATGACCAGAGACTGAGGGTAGATTACAGGAGATAACCAGAGACTGCGGGTAGATTACAGGAGATGACCAGAGACTGAGGATAGATTACAGGAGATGACCAGAGACTGAGGGTAGATTACAGGAGATGACCAGAGACTGCGGATAGATTACAGGAGATGACCAGAGACTGAGGGTAGATTACAGGAGATAACCAGAGACTGCGGGTAGATTACAGGAGATGACCAGAGACTGAGGGTAGATTACAGGAGATGACCAGAGACTGAGGATAGATTACAGGAGATGACCAGAGACTGAGGATAGATTACAGGAGATGACCAGAGACTGAGGGCAGATTATAGGAGATGACCAGAGACTGAGGGTAGATTACAGGAGATGACCAGAGACTGAGGGTAGATTACAGGAGATGACCAGAGACTGAGGATAGATTACAGGAGATAACCAGAGACTGAGGGTAGATTACAGGAGATGACCAGAGACTGCGGGTAGATTACAGGAGATAACCAGAGACTGAGGGTAGATTACAGGAGATGACCAGAGACTGCGGATGGATTACAGGAGATGACCAGAGACTGCGGATGGATTACAGGAGATGACCAGAGACTGAGGATAGATTACAGGAGATGACCAGAGACTGAGGGCAGATTATAGGAGATGACCAGAGACTGAGGGTAGATTACAGGAGATGACCAGAGACTGAGGGTAGATTACAGGAGATGACCAGAGACTGAGGATAGATTACAGGAGATAACCAGAGACTGAGGATAGATTACAGGAGATGACCAGAGACTGAGGATAGATTACAGGAGATGACCAGAGACTGAGGGTAGATTACAGGAGATGACCAGAGACTGCGGGTAGATTACAGGAGATGACCAGAGACTGAGAGTAGATTACAGGAGATAACCAGAGACTGAGGGTAGATTACAGGAGATGACCAGAGACTGAGGGTAGATTACAGGAGATGACCAGAGACTGAGGGTAGATTACAGGAGATGACCAGAGACTGCGGGTAGATTACAGGAGATAACCAGAAACTGCGGATAGATTACAGAAGATAACCAGAGACTGAGGATAGATTACAGGAGATGACCAGAGACTGAGGGTAGATTACAGGAGATGACCAGAGACTGAGGGTAGATTACAGGAGATGACCAGAGACTGAGAGTAGATTACAGGAGATAACCAGAGACTGAGGGTAGATTACAGGAGATGACCAGAGACTGAGGGTAGATTACAGGAGATGACCAGAGACTGAGGGTAGATTACAGGAGATGACCAGAGACTGCGGGTAGATTACAGGAGATAACCAGAAACTGCGGATAGATTACAGAAGATAACCAGAGACTGAGGATAGATTACAGGAGATGACCAGAGACTGAGGGTAGATTACAGGAGATGACCAGAGACTGAGGATAGATTACAGGAGATGACCAGAGACTGAGGGTAGATTACAGGAGATAACCAGAGACTGAGGATAGATTACAGGAGATGACTAGAGACTGAGGGTAGATTACAGGAGATGACCAGAGACTGAGGATAGATTACAGGAGATGACCAGAGACTGAGGGTAGATTACAGGAGATGACCAGAGACTGAGGATAGATTACAGGAGATGACCAGAGACTGAGGGTAGATTACAGGAGATGACCAGAGACTGAGGGTAGATTACAGGAGATGACCAGAGACTGAGGGTAGATTACAGGAGATGACCAGAGACTGAGGGTAGATTACAGGAGATGACCAGAGACTGAGGGTAGATTACAGGAGATGACCAGAGACTGAGGGTAGATTACAGGAGATGACCAGAGACTGAGGGTAGATTACAGGAGATGACCAGAGACTGAGGGTAGATTACAGGAGATAACCAGAGACTGAGGATAGATTACAGGAGATAACCAGAGACTGCGGATAGATTAGAGGAGATGACCAGAGACTGAGGGTAGATTACAGGAGATGACCAGAGACTGAGGATAGATTACAGGAGATGACCAGAGACTGAGGGTAGATTACAGGAGATGACCAGAGACTGAGGATGGATTACAGGAGATGACCAGAGACTGAGGATAGATTACAGGAGATGACCAGAGACTGAGGATAGATTACAGGAGATGACCAGAGACTGAGGATAGATTACAGGAGATAACCAGAGACTGAAGATAGATTACAGGAGATGACCAGAGACTGCGGATAGATTACAGGAGATGACCAGAGACTGAGGGTAGATTACAAGAGATGACCAGAGACTGAGGGTAGATTACAGGAGATGACCAGAGACTGAGGGTAGATTACAGGAGATGACCAGAGACTGCGGGTAGATTACAGGAGATGACCAGAGACTGCGGATGGATTACAGGAGATGACCAGAGACTGAGGGTAGATTACAGGAGATGACCAGAGACTGAGGGTAGATTACAGGAGATGACCAGAGACTGAGGATAGATTACAGGAGATGACCAGAGACTGAGGATAGATTACAGGAGATGACCAGAGACTGAGGATAGATTACAGGAGATGACCAGAGACTGAGGATAGATTACAGGAGATAACCAGAAACTGCGGATAGATTACAGGAGATAACCAGAGACTGAGGATAGATTACAGGAGATGACCAGAGACTGAGGATAGATTACAGGAGATGACCAGAGACTGAGGGTAGATTACAGGAGATGACCAGAGACTGAGGATAGATTACAGGAGATGACCAGAGACTGAGGATAGATTACAGGAGATGACCAGAGACTGAGGGTAGATTACAGGAGATGACCAGAGACTGAGGGTAGATTACAGGAGATGACCAGAGACTGAGGGTAGATTACAGGAGATGACCAGAGACTGAGGATAGATTACAGGAGATGACCAGAGACTGAGGATAGATTACAGGAGATGACCAGAGACTGAGGGTAGATTACAGGAGATGACCAGAGACTGAGGGTAGATTACAGGAGATGACCAGAGACTGAGGGTAGATTACAGGAGATGACCAGAGACTGAGGATAGATTACAAGAGATGACCAGAGACTGAGGGTAGATTACAGGAGATGACCAGAGACTGAGGATAGATTACAGGAGATGACCAGAGACTGAGGGTAGATTACAGGAGATGACCAGAGACTGAGGATAGATTACAAGAGATGACCAGAGACTGAGGGTAGATTACAGGAGATGACCAGAGACTGCGGATAGATTACAGGAGATGACCAGAAACTGCGGATAGATTACAGGAGATAACCAGAGACTGAGGATAGATTACAGGAGATGACCAGAGACTGAGGGTAGATTACAGGAGATGACCAGAGACTGAGGATAGATTACAGGAGATGACCAGAGACTGAGGATAGATTACAGGAGATGACCAGAGACTGAGGGTAGATTACAGGAGATGACCAGAGACTGAGGGTAGATTACAGGAGATGACCAGAGACTGCGGGTAGATTACAGGAGATGACCAGAGACTGAGGGTAGATTACAGGAGATGACTAGAGACTGCGGGTAGATTACAGGAGATGACCAGAGACTGAGGATAGATTACAGGAGATGACCAGAGACTGAGGATAGATTACAGGAGATGACCAGAGACTGCGGGTAGATTACAGGAGATGACCAGAGACTGAGGGTAGATTACAGGAGATGACCAGAGACTGCGGGTAGATTACAGGAGATGACCAGAGACTGAGGATAGATTACAAGAGATGACCAGAGACTGAGGATAGATTACAGGAGATAACCAGAGACTGCGGATAGATTACAGGAGATAACCAGAGACTGAGAGTAGATTACAGGAGATAACCAGAGACTGAGGATAGATTACAGGAGATAACCAGAGACTGAGAGTAGATTACAGGAGATAACCAGAGACTGCGGATAGATTACAGGAGATAACCAGAGACTGAGAGTAGATTACAGGAGATGACCAGACACTGAGGATAGATTACAGGAGATGACCAGAGACTGAGGGTAGATTACAGGAGATGACCAGAGACTGAGGATAGATTACAGGAGATGACCAGAGACTGAGGATAGATTACAGGAGATGACCAGAGACTGAGGATAGATTACAGGAGATGACCAGAGACTGCGGGTAGATTACAGGAGATGACCAGAGACTGAGGGTAGATTACAGGAGATGACCAGAGACTGAGGGTAGATTACAGGAGATGACCAGAGACTGCGGGTAGATTACAGGAGATGACCAGAGACTGAGGATAGATTACAGGAGATGACCAGAGACTGCGGGTAGATTACAGGAGATGACCAGAGACTGAGGATAGATTACAGGAGATAACCAGAAACTGCGGATAGATTACAGGAGATGACCAGAGACTGAGGATAGATTACAGGAGATGACCAGAGACTGAGGATAGATTACAGGAGATGACCAGAGACTGAGGATAGATTACAAGAGATGACCAGAGACTGAGGATAGATTACAAGAGATGACCAGAGACTGAGGATAGATTACAGGAGATGACCAGAGACTGAGGGTAGATTACAGGAGATGACCAGAGACTGAGGATAGATTACAGGAGATGACCAGAGACTGAGGGTAGATTACAGGAGATGACCAGAGACTGAGGGTAGATTACAGGAGATGACCAGAGACTGAGGATAGATTACAAGAGATGACCAGAGACTGAGGATAGATTACAGGAGATGACCAGAGACTGAGGATAGATTACAAGAGATGACCAGAGACTGAGGATAGATTACAGGAGATGACCAGAGACTGAGGATAGATTACAAGAGATGACCAGAGACTGAGGATAGATTACAGGAGATGACCAGAGACTGAGGGTAGATTACAGGAGATGACCAGAGACTGAGGGTAGATTACAGGAGATGACCAGAGACTGAGGGTAGATTACAAGAGATGACCAGAGACTGAGGGTAGATTACAGGAGATGACCAGAGACTGAGGATAGATTACAGGAGATAACCAGAGACTGCGGATAGATTACAGGAGATGACCAGAGACTGAGGGTAGATTACAGGAGATAACCAGAGACTGCGGATAGATTACAGGAGATAACCAGAGACTGAGAGTAGATTACAGGAGATGACCAGAGACTGAGGATAGATTACAGGAGATGACCAGAGACTGAGGGTAGATTACAGGAGATGACCAGAGACTGCGGGTAGATTACAGGAGATGACCAGAGACTGCGGATGGATTACAGGAGATGACCAGAGACTGAGGATAGATTACAGGAGATGACCAGAGACTGAGGATAGATTACAGGAGATGACCAGAGACTGAGGGTAGATTACAGGAGATGACCAGAGACTGAGGATAGATTACAGGAGATGACCAGAGACTGAGGATAGATTACAGGAGATGACCAGAGACTGAGGGTAGATTACAGGAGATGACCAGAGACTGAGGATAGATTACAGGAGATGACCAGAGACTGAGGGTAGATTACAGGAGATGACCAGAGACTGAGGGTAGATTACAGGAGATGACCAGAGACTGAGGATAGATTACAGGAGATGACCAGAGACTGAGGGTAGATTACAGGAGATGACCAGAGACTGAGGGTAGATTACAGGAGATGACCAGAGACTGAGGGTAGATTACAGGAGATGACCAGAGACTGCGGGTAGATTACAGGAGATGACCAGAGACTGAGGGTAGATTACAGGAGATGACTAGAGACTGCGGGTAGATTACAGGAGATGACCAGAGACTGAGGATAGATTACAGGAGATGACCAGAGACTGAGGATGGATTACAGGAGATAACCAGAGACTGAGGGTAGATTACAGGAGATGACCAGAGACTGAGGATAGATTACAGGAGATGACCAGAGACTGAGGATAGATTACAGGAGATGACCAGAGACTGAGGGTAGATTACAGGAGATGACCAGAGACTGAGGGTAGATTACAGGAGATGACCAGAGACTGCGGGTAGATTACAGGAGATGACCAGAGACTGAGGGTAGATTACAGGAGATCACCAGAGACTGAGGATAGATTACAGGAGATAACCAGAGACTGAGGATAGATTACAGGAGATGACCAGAGACTGAGGATAGATTACAGGAGATAACCAGAGACTGCGGATAGATTACAGGAGATAACCAGAGACTGAGAGTAGATTACAGGAGATAACCAGAGACTGAGGATAGATTACAGGAGATAACCAGAAACTGCAGATAGATTACAGGAGATAACCAGAGACTGCGGGTAGATTACAGGAGATGACCAGAAACTGCGGATAGATTACAGGAGATGACCAGAGACTGAGGATAGATTACAGGAGATGACCAGAGACTGAGGATAGATTACAGGAGATGACCAGAGACTGAGGATAGATTACAGGAGATGACCAGAGACTGAGGATAGATTACAGGAGATGACCAGAGACTGAGGATAGATTACAGGAGATGACCAGAGACTGAGAGTAGATTACAGGAGATAACCAGAGACTGAGGATAGATTACAGGAGATAACCAGAGACTGCGGATAGATTACAGGAGATGACCAGAGACTGCGGATAGATTACAGGAGATAACCAGAAACTGCGGATAGATTACAGGAGATGACCAGAGACTGAGGATAGATTACAGGAGATAACCAGAGACTGAGGGTAGATTACAGGAGATGACCAGAAACTGCGGATAGATTACAGGAGATAACCAGAGACTGAGGGTAGATTACAGGAGATGACCAGAGACTGAGGGTAGATTACAGGAGATAACCAGAGACTGAGGATAGATTACAGGAGATAACCAGAGACTGAGGGTAGATTACAGGAGATGACCAGAAACTGCGGATAGATTACAGGAGATGACCAGAGACTGAGGGTAGATTATAGGAGATGACCAGAGACTGAGGGTAGATTACAGGAGATGACCAGAGACTGAGGGTAGATTACAGGAGATGACCAGAGACTGAGGGTAGATTACAGGAGATGACCAGAGACTGAGGGTAGATTACAGGAGATGACCAGAGACTGAGGATAGATTACAGGAGATGACCAGAGACTGCGGATAGATTACAGGAGATGACCAGAGACTGAGGGTAGATTACAGGAGATGACCAGAGACTGAGGGTAGATTACAGGAGATGACCAGAGACTGAGGATAGATTACAGGAGATGACCAGAGACTGAGGGTAGATTACAGGAGATGACCAGAGACTGAGGGTAGATTACAGGAGATGACCAGAGACTGAGGATAGATTACAGGAGATGACCAGAGACTGAGGATAGATTACAGGAGATGACCAGAGACTGAGGGCAGATTATAGGAGATGACCAGAGACTGAGGGTAGATTACAGGAGATGACCAGAGACTGAGGGTAGATTACAGGAGATAACCAGAGACTGAGGGTAGATTACAGGAGATGACCAGAGACTGAGGATAGATTACAGGAGATGACCAGAGACTGAGGGTAGATTACAGGAGATAACCAGAGACTGCGGATAGATTACAGGAGATAACCAGAAACTGCGGATAGATTACAGGAGATGACCAGAGACTGAGGGTAGATTACAGGAGATGACCAGAGACTGAGGATAGATTACAGGAGATGACCAGAGACTGCGGATAGATTACAGGAGATAACCAGAAACTGCGGATAGATTACAGAAGATAACCAGAGACTGAGGATAGATTACAGGAGATAACCAGAGACTGCGGATAGATTACAGGAGATAACCAGAGACTAAGAGTAGATTACAGGAGATAACCAGAGACTGAGGATAGATTACAGGAGATGACCAGAGACTGAGGATAGATTACAGGAGATGACCAGAGACTGCGGATAGATTACAGGAGATAACCAGAGACTGAGGGTAGATTACAGGAGATGACCAGAGACTGAGGGTAGATTACAGGAGATGACCAGAGACTGAGGATAGATTACAGGAGATGACCAGAGACTGAGGGTAGATTACAGGAGATGACCAGAGACTGAGGATAGATTACAGGAGATGACCAGAGACTGAGGGTAGATTACAGGAGATGACCAGAGACTGCGGATAGATTACAGGAGATGACCAGAGACTGAGGATAGATTACAGGAGATGACCAGAGACTGAGGATAGATTACAGGAGATGACCAGAGACTGAGGGTAGATTACAGGAGATAACCAGAGACTGAGAGTAGATTACAGGAGATGACCAGAGACTGAGGGTAGATTACAGGAGATAACCAGAGACTGAGGATAGATTACAGGAGATGACCAGAGACTGCGGATAGATTACAGGAGATGACCAGAGACTGAGGATAGATTACAGGAGATGACCAGAGACTGAGGATAGATTACAGGAGATAACCAGAGACTGCGAGTAGATTACAGGAGATGACCAGAGACTGGGAGTAGATTACAGGAGATAACCAGAGACTGAGGGTAGATTACAGGAGATAACCAGAGACTGAGAGTAGATTACAGGAGATGACCAGAGACTGAGGGTAGATTACAGGAGATGACCAGAGACTGAGGATAGATTACAGGAGATGACCAGAGACTGAGGGTAGATTACAGGAGATGACCAGAGACTGAGGATAGATTACAGGAGATGACCAGAGACTGAGGGTAGATTACAGGAGATAACCAGAGACTGCGGATAGATTACAGGAGATGACCAGAGACTGCGGATAGATTACAGGAGATGACCAGAGACTGCGGATAGATTACAGGAGACGACCAGAGACTGAGGATAGATTACAGGAGATGACCAGAGACTGAGGATAGATTACAGGAGATAACCAGAGACTGAGGATAGATTACAGGAGATGACCAGAGACTGCGGATAGATTACAGGAGATGACCAGAGACTGAGGATAGATTACAGGAGATAACCAGAGACTGAGGATAGATTACAGGAGATGACCAGAGACTGTGGGTAGATTACAGGAGATGACCAGAGACTGCGGATAGATTACAGGAGATGACCAGAGACTGAGGGTAGATTACAGGAGATGACCAGAGACTGAGGGTAGATTACAGGAGATGACCAGAGACTGAGGATAGATTACAGGAGATGACCAGAGACTGAGGGTAGATTACAGGAGATAACCAGAGACTGAGGATAGATTACAGGAGATGACCAGAGACTGCAGGTAGATTACAGGAGATGACCAGAGACTGAGGGTAGATTACAGGAGATGACCAGAGACTGAGGATAGATTACAGGAGATGACCAGAGACTGAGGGTAGATTACAGGAGATGACCAGAGACTGAGGATAGATTACAGGAGATGACCAGAGACTGCGGGTAGATTACAGGAGATGACCAGAGACTGCGGATAGATTACAGGAGATGACCAGAGACTGCGGATGGATTACAGGAGATAACCAGAGACTGAGGGTAGATTACAGGAGATGACCAGAGACTGAAGATAGATTACAGGAGATGACCAGAGACTGCGGATGGATTACAGGAGATAACCAGAGACTGAGGGTAGATTACAGGAGATGACCAGAGACTGAGGGTAGATTACAGGAGATGACCAGAGACTGAGGATAGATTACAGGAGATGACCAGAGACTGAGGGTAGATTACAGGAGATGACCAGAGACTGAGGATAGATTACAGGAGATGACCAGAGACTGCGGGTAGATTACAGGAGATGACCAGAGACTGCGGATAGATTACAGGAGATGACCAGAGACTGCGGATGGATTACAGGAGATAACCAGAGACTGAGGGTAGATTACAGGAGATGACCAGAGACTGAGGATAGATTACAGGAGATGACCAGAGACTGCGGATGGATTACAGGAGATGACCAGAGACTGAGGGTAGATTACAGGAGATGACCAGAGACTGAGGGTAGATTACAGGAGATGACCAGAGACTGAGGATAGATTACAGGAGATAACCAGAGACTGCGGATGAACCATACTACATGAGATGATCAAGTAGCCATTTTTAACATGTTACCTTTCAGCAATGCACAGCTATACAGGGGGGTAAACAATGTAAGCGAGGGTTTAGCATAACAGGCAGTGTATATGGGCGAAAACACCTACCTGGCTAGCCGAGCTCACCTACCGCTCTCAGCTGTCTGGGGCAGGGCTCTCAGCGGCTGGGGGGTGGGGCTCGCAGTGACCTGGGGCGGGGCTCTCAATGGCTGGGGCGTGGGGCTCTCAGTGGCCGGGGAGCGGGGCTCTCAGCGGCTGGGGGTGGGGCTTGCAGTGACCTGGGGCGGGGCTCTCATTGGCTGGGGGCGGGGCTCTCAGCGGCTGGGGCTCGCAGTGACCTGGGGCAGGGCTCTCATTGGCTGGGGGCGGGGCTCTCAGCAGCTGGGGGGTGGGGCTCGCAGTGACCTGGGGCGGGGCTCTCAGTGGCCGGGGCTCTCAGCGGCTGGGGGTTGGGCTCACAGTGACCTGGGGCGGGGCTCTCAGTGGCCGGGGGCTCTCAGTGGGCGGGGGCACGGGGCTCTTAGTGGCCGGGGGCGTGGGGCTCTCAGTGGCCGGGGGCGCGGGGCTCTCAGTGGCCGGGGGCGCGGGGCACTCAGTGGCCGGGGCGCGGGGCTCTCAGTGGCCGGGGCGCGGGGCTCTCAGTGGCCGGGGCGCGGGGCTCTCAGCAGCTGGGGGTGGGGCTCGCAGTGACCTGGGGCGGGGCTCTCAACGGCCGGGTGCGGGGCTCCCAGCGGTCCGGGGAGGCGCTCCCACTTGGTTTCTCTGCTCCGAGCCTCCGAGCACATACAGGCTGCATGGGGTGGGGCAGGGCAAGCTCAGAGCATCAGTGGAGCTCTCAGCCCCGCCCCTCCCTGCTGACAGAGCCTCCCTCAGCCTAAGCCGAGCCCAATAGCCCGGGCTAGCGTGCCCCGGTGGTCGGGCGGTGTAATAGCATGCCAGGCTCAGGTAGCACACAACACAGCGTGTGTGTGAGTCGGTGCCAAGTGCGGTGATGGCGGCGCAACCAGCGCCACTAGTTAGAGCACACATAGCCACTTCTTCTGCAATCTGCACTTATGCTCTGGGGGAGTTTCAACCCCCAAACCCCCCCATATCTACGTCCCTACCTGGTGCTACAGAGAACCCTTTCTGATAAACTCCATTACAGAGCAAGTCACCAGTGTCATCCAAGACCTCCTAGATCTTCTCCAGTTCTGGAGTCACAAGATTCCTCTCATCCAAGGATCCCAACATACAGTGCCTTGAAAAAGTATTCATACCCCTTGAAATCTCCCACATTTTGTCATGTTAAAACCAAAACCATAAATGTATTTTATTGGGATTTTTTGTGATAGACCAACACAGAGTGGCACATAATTGTGAAGTGGAAGGAAAATGATAAATAATACAAATGAAGACAAATGAAATAAATATGTGAGAAGCGTGGGGGGCATTTGTATTCAGCCCCCTTTACTCTGATACCCATAACTAAAATCTAGAGGAACCAATTGCCTTCTGAAGTCACCTAATTAGTAAATAGAGTCCACCTGTGTGTCATTTAATCTCAGTATAAATACAGCTGTTCTGTGAAGCCCTCAGAGGTTTGTTAGAGAACCTTAGTGAACAAACAGCATCATGAAGGCCAAGGAACACACCAGACAGGTCAGGGATAAAGTTGTGGAGAAGTATAAAGCAGGGTTAGGTTATAAAAAAATCCCCCAAGCTTTGACCATCTCATGGAGCTCTGTTCAATCCATCATCGGATAATGGAAAGAGTATGGCACAACTGCAAACCTACCAAGACATGGCCGTCCACCTAAACTGACCGGCCGGGCAAGGAGAGCATTCATCAGAGAAGAGCCAAGAGGTCCATGGTAACTCTGGAGGAGCTGCAGAGATCCACAGCTCAGGGGGGAGAATCTGTCCACAGGACAACTATTAGTCGTGTTCTCCACAAATCTGCCCTTTATGGAAGAGTGACAAGAAGAAAGACATTGGAGAAAGAAAGTCATAAGAAGTCCCTGAAGAATTGTATCAATCTGAATTTTTTTGGAGATGCTGATATCTTTATGTACATCAGATAAGAGTTCCAGAACAAATTATTAATAGAAATGTAAAGTCCTTCATCAGAGAATGCTGATTAATCGGATAATCCAATGCGATTCCTCCAGTCATCGAATGTGCAAAGAAATCTCATACAATGTCGTTGTATATACAGATTTGATTAGTAATGAATTTATTTACCTGGAAATAGAAAGACGATGGACAAACCTCCGTACAAAACTAGAGCCTTACTTCAGATTGGAACTCAATAAAACATCGAATCCCAAACTCTATCTACAATCTGGAACTTTGTGTGTCATTCCAGACTGATGAGGTCTACCAGATGGGGGCGCTCAAGTCTGGCCTTCCCTTCTACAGAAAAATAATTCCAGAGACAGGAAATCATTTCTCCAAATTGTTTCCAGAGACATGGCGATGGACAAAGCGCAGACAGAGACAGACAGACAGAGCGCAGACACGGAGACAGACAGAGCGCAGACACGGAGACACGGAGACCGACAGAGCACAGACACGGAGACAGAGCGCAGACACGGAGACAGACAGAGCGCAGACACGGAGACAGACAGAGCGCAGACACGGAGACAGACAGAGCGCAGACACGGAGACAGACAGAGCGCAGACACGGAGACAGACAGAGCGCAGACACAGAGACAGACAGAGCGCAGACACGGAGACAGACAGAGCGCAGACACAGAGACACAGAGACAGACAGAGCGCAGACAGAGACAGACAGAGCGCAGACACGGAGACAGACAGAGCGCAGACACGGAGACGGACAGAGCGCAGACAGAGACAGACAGAGCGCAGACACGGAGACAGACAGAGCGCAGACACGGAGACGGACAGAGCGCAGACACGGAGACGGACAGAGCGCAGACAGAGACAGACAGAGCGCAGACACGGAGACAGACAGAGCGCAGACACGGAGACAGACAGAGCGCAGACACGGAGACAGACAGAGCGCAGACACGGAGACAGACAGAGCGCAGACACGGAGACAGACAGAGCGCAGACACGGAGACAGACAGAGCGCAGACACGGAGACAGACAGAGCGCAGACACGGAGACAGACAGAGCGCAGACACGGAGACAGACAGAGCCCAGACATGGAAACAGAGCGCAGACACGGAGACAGACAGAGCGCAGACACGGAGACTGACAGAGCGCAGACACGGAGACAGACAGAGCGCAGACACGGAGACAGACAGAGCGCAGACACGGAGACAGACAGAGCGCAGACACGGAGACAGACAGAGCCCAGACACGGAGACAGACAGAGCGCAGACACGGAGACTGACAGAGCGCAGACACGGAGACAGACAGAGCGCAGACACGGAGACAGACAGAGCGCAGACACGGAGACAGACAGAGCGCAGACACGGAGACAGACAGAGCCCAGACATGGAAACAGAGCGCAGACACGGAGACAGACAGAGCGCAGACACGGAGACTGACAGAGCGCAGACACGGAGACAGACAGAGCGCAGACACGGAGACAGACAGAGCGCAGACACGGGGACAGACAGAGCGCAGACACGGAGACAGACAGAGCGCAGACACGGAGACAGACAGAGCGCAGACACGGGGACAGACAGAGCGCAGACACGGAGACAGACAGAGCGCAGACACGGAGACAGACAGAGCGCAGACACGGAGACAGACAGAGCGCAGACACGGAGACAGACAGAGCGCAGACACGGAGATAGACAGAGCGCAGACACGGAGACAGACAGAGCGCAGACACAGACAGACAGAGCGCAGACACGGAGACAGACAGAGCGCAGACACGGAGACAGACAGAGCGCAGACACGGAGATAGACAGAGCGCAGACACGGAGACAGACAGAGCGCAGACACGGAGACGGACAGAGCGCAGACACGGAGACGGACAGAGCGCAGACACGGAGACAGACAGAGCGCAGACACGGAGACGGACAGAGCGCAGACACGGAGACGGACAGAGCGCAGACACGGAGACAGACAGAGCGCAGACACGGAGACAGACAGAGCACAGACACGGAGACAGACAGAGCACAGACACGGAGACAGACAGAGCACAGACACGGAGACAGACAGAGCGCAGACACGGAGACAGAGCGCAGACACGGAGACAGACAGAGCGCAGACACGGAGACAGACAGAGCGCAGACACGGAGACAGAGCGCAGACACGGAGACAGAGCGCAGACACGGAGACAGACAGAGCGCAGACACGGAGACAGACAGAGCGCAGACACGGAGATAGACAGAGCGCAGACACGGAGACAGACAGAGCGCAGACACGGAGACGGACAGAGCGCAGACACGGAGACGGACAGAGCGCAGACACGGAGACAGACAGAGCGCAGACACGGAGACGGACAGAGCGCAGACACGGAGACGGACAGAGCGCAGACACGGAGACAGACAGAGCGCAGACACGGAGACAGACAGAGCACAGACACGGAGACAGACAGAGCACAGACACGGAGACAGACAGAGCACAGACACGGAGACAGACAGAGCGCAGACACGGAGACAGAGCGCAGACACGGAGACAGACAGAGCGCAGACACGGAGACAGACAGAGCGCAGACACGGAGACAGAGCGCAGACACGGAGACAGAGCGCAGACACGGAGACAGACAGAGCGCAGACACGGAGACAGACAGAGCGCAGACACAGAGACGGACAGAGCGCAGACACGGAGACAGACAGAGCGCAGACACGGAGACAGACAGAGCGCAGACACGGAGACAGACAGAGCGCAGACACGGAGACAGACAGAGCGCAGACACGGAGACGGACAGAGCGCAGACACGGAGACGGACAGAGCGCAGACACGGAGAAGGACAGAGCGCAGACACGGAGACAGACAGAGCACAGACACGGAGACAGACAGAGCACAGACACGGAGACAGACAGAGCACAGACACGGAGACAGACAGAGCGCAGACACGGAGACAGACAGAGCGCAGACACGGAGACGGACAGAGCGCAGACACGGAGAAGGACAGAGCGCAGACACGGAGACAGACAGAGTGCAGACACGGAGACAGACAGAGCGCAGACACGGAGAAGGACAGAGCGCAGACACAGAGACAGACAGAGCGCAGACACAGAGACAGACAGAGCGCAGACACGGAGACGGACAGAGCGCAGACACGGAGAAGGACAGAGCGCAGACACGGAGACAGACAGAGCACAGACACGGAGACAGACAGAGCGCAGACACGGAGACGGACAGAGCGCAGACACGGAGAAGGACAGAGCGCAGACACGGAGACAGACAGAGTGCAGACACGGAGACAGACAGAGCGCAGACACGGAGAAGGACAGAGCGCAGACACAGAGACAGACAGAGCGCAGACACGGAGACAGAGCACAGACATGGAGACAGACAGAGCGCAGACACAGAGACAGACAGAGCGCAGACACGGAGACAGACAGAGCGCAGACACGGAGACGGACAGAGCGCAGACACGGAGACCGACAGAGCGCAGACACGGAGACAGACAGAGCGCAGACACGGAGACAGACAGAGCGCAGACACGGAGACACGGAGACCGACAGAGCAAAGACACGGAGACAGAGCGCAGACACGGAGACAGACAGAGCGCAGACACGGAGACAGAGCGCAGACACGGAGACAGACAGAGCGCAGACACGGAGACAGACAGAGCGCAGACACGGAGACAGACAGAGCGCAGACACGGAGACAGACAGAGCGCAGACACGGAGACAGACAGAGCGCAGACACAGAGACAGACAGAGCGCAGACACGGAGACAGACAGAGCGCAGACACGGAGACAGAGCGCAGACACGGAGACAGACAGAGCGCAGACACGGAGATAGACAGAGCGTAGACACAGAGACAGACAGAGCGCAGACACAGAGACGGACAGAGCGCAGACACGGAGACAGAGCGCAGACACGGAGACGGACAGAGCGCAGACACGGAGACGGACAGAGCGCAGACACGGAGAAGGACAGAGCGCAGACACGGAGACAGACAGAGCACAGACACGGAGACAGACAGAGCACAGACACGGAGACAGACAGAGCACAGACACGGAGACAGACAGAGCGCAGACACGGAGACAGACAGAGCGCAGACACGGAGACGGACAGAGCGCAGACACGGAGAAGGACAGAGCGCAGACACGGAGACAGACAGAGTGCAGACACGGAGACAGACAGAGCGCAGACACGGAGAAGGACAGAGCGCAGACACAGAGACAGACAGAGCGCAGACACAGAGACAGACAGAGCGCAGACACGGAGACAGACAGAGCGCAGACACAGAGACGGACAGAGCGCAGACACGGAGAAGGACAGAGCGCAGACACGGAGACAGACAGAGCACAGACACGGAGACAGACAGAGCGCAGACACGGAGACGGACAGAGCGCAGACACGGAGAAGGACAGAGCGCAGACACGGAGACAGACAGAGTGCAGACACGGAGACAGACAGAGCGCAGACACGGAGAAGGACAGAGCGCAGACACAGAGACAGACAGAGCGCAGACACGGAGACAGAGCACAGACATGGAGACAGACAGAGCGCAGACACAGAGACAGACAGAGCGCAGACACAGAGACAGACAGAGCGCAGACATGGAGACAGACAGAGCGCAGACACAGAGACAGACAGAGCGCAGACACGGAGACAGACAGAGCGCAGACACGGAGACGGACAGAGCGCAGACACGGAGACCGACAGAGCGCAGACACGGAGACAGACAGAGCGCAGACACGGAGACAGACAGAGCGCAGACACGGAGACACGGAGACCGACAGAGCAAAGACACGGAGACAGAGCGCAGACACGGAGACAGACAGAGCGCAGACACGGAGACAGAGCGCAGACACGGAGACAGACAGAGCGCAGACACGGAGACAGACAGAGCGCAGACACGGAGACAGACAGAGCGCAGACACGGAGACAGACAGAGCGCAGACACGGAGACAGACAGAGCGCAGACACAGAGACAGACAGAGCGCAGACACGGAGACAGACAGAGCGCAGACACGGAGACAGAGCGCAGACACGGAGACAGACAGAGCGCAGACACGGAGATAGACAGAGCGTAGACACAGAGACAGACAGAGCGCAGACACAGAGACGGACAGAGCGCAGACACGGAGACAGAGCGCAGACACGGAGACAGAAAGAGTGCAGACACGGAGATGGACAGAGCGCAGACAAGGAGACGGACAGAGCGCAGACACGGAGATAGACAGAGCGTAGACACAGAGACAGACAGAGCGCAGACACAGAGATGGACAGAGCGCAGACACGGAGACAGACAGAGCGCAGACACGGAGACAGACAGAGCGCAGACACGGAGATGGACAGAGCGCAGACAAGGAGACGGACAGAGCGCAGACACGGAGAAGGACAGAACGCAGACACGGAGACAGACAGAGCGCAGACACGGAGACAGACAGAGCGCAGACACGGAGACAGACAGAGCGCAGACACGGAGACAGACAGAGCGCAGACACAGAGACAGACAGAGCGCAGACACAGAGACGGACAGAGCGCAGACACGGAGACAGAGCGCAGACACGGAGACAGACAGAGCGCAGACACGGAGACAGACAGAGCGCAGACACGGAGATGGACAGAGCGCAGACAAGGAGACGGACAGAGCGCAGACACGGAGAAGGACAGAACGCAGACACGGAGACAGACAGAGCGCAGACACGGAGACAGACAGAGCGCAGACACGGAGACAGACAGAGCGTAGACACAGAGACAGACAGAGCGCAGACACAGAGACGGACAGAGCGCAGACACGGAGACAGAGCGCAGACACGGAGACAGAAAGAGTGCAGACACAGAGACCGACAGAGCGCAGACACGGAGATGGACAGAGCGCAGACAAGGAGACGGACAGAGCGCAGACACGGAGAAGGACAGAACGCAGACACGGAGACAGACAGAGCGCAGACACGGAGACAGACAGAGCGCAGACACGGAGACAGACAGAGTGCAGACACGGAGACAGACAGAGCGCAGACACGGAGACAGACAGAGTGCAGACACGGAGACAGACAGAGCGCAGACACGGAGACAGACAGAGCGCAGACACGGAGACGGACAGAGCGCAGACACGGAGACGGACAGAGCGCAGACACGGAGATAGACAGAGCACAGACACAGAGACAGACAGAGCGCAGACACGGAGATAGACAGAGCGCAGACACAGAGACAGACAGAGCGCAGACACGGAGATAGACAGAGCGCAGACACAGAGACGGACAGAGCGCAGACACAGAGACGGACAGAGCGCAGACACGGAGATAGACAGAGCACAGACACAGAGACAGACAGAGCGCAGACACGGAGACAGACAGAGCGCAGACACGGAGATAGACAGAGCGCAGACACAGAGACAGACAGAGCGCAGACACGGAGATAGACAGAGCGCAGACACAGAGACGGACAGAGCGCAGACACAGAGACGGACAGAGCGCAGACACGGAGATAGACAGAGCACAGACACAGAGACAGACAGAGCGCAGACACGGAGACAGACAGAGCGCAGACACGGAGATAGACAGAGCGCAGACACAGAGACAGACAGAGCGCAGACACGGAGATAGACAGAGCGCAGACACAGAGACGGACAGAGCGCAGACACGGGGACAGACAGAGCGCAGACACGGAGATAGACAGAGCGCAGACACAGAGACGGACAGAGCGCAGACACGGGGACAGACAGAGCGCAGACACGGAGATAGACAGAGCGCAGACACGGAGACAGACAGAGCGCAGACACGGAGACAGAGCGCAGACACGGAGACAGAGCGCAGACACGGGGACAGACAGAGCGCAGACACGGAGATAGACAGAGCACAGACACAGAGACAGACAGAGCGCAGACACGGAGACAGACAGAGCACAGACACGGAGACAGACAGAGCGCAGACACAGAGACGGACAGAGCGCAGACACGGAGACAGACAGAGTGCAGACACGGAGACAGACAGAGCGCAGACACGGAGACCGACAGAGCGCAGACACGGAGACAGACAGAGCGCAGACACGGAGATAGACAGAGCGCAGACACGGAGACAGACAGAGCGCAGACACGGAGACAGACAGAGCACAGACACGAAGACGGACAGAGCGCAGACACGGAGACAGACAGAGCACAGACACGGAGACGGACAGAGCGCAGACACGGAGACAGACAGAGCACAGACACGGAGACGGACAGAGCGCAGACACGGAGACAGACAGAGCGCAGACACGGAGACAGACAGAGCACAGACACGGAGACAGAGCGCAGACACGGAGATAGACAGAGCACAGACACGGAGACAGAGCGCAGACACGGAGACAGACAGAGCGCAGACACGGAGACAGACAGAGCGCAGACACGGAGACAGACAGAGCGCAGACACGGAGACAGACAGAGCGCAGACACAGAGACAGACAGAGCACAGACACGGAGACAGAGCGCAGACACGGAGACAGACAGAGCGCAGACACGGAGACAGACAGAGCGCAGACACAGAGACAGACAGAGCGCAGACACGGAGACAGACAGAGCGCAGACACGGAGACAGACAGAGCGCAGACACAGAGACAGACAGAGCGCAGACACAGAGACAGACAGAGCGCAGACACGGAGACAGACAGAGCGCAGACACGGAGACATACAGAGCGCAGACAAGGAGACGGACGGAGACAGACAGAGCGCAGACACGGAGAAGGACAGAGCGCAGACATGGAAACAGACAGAGCGCAGACACGGAGACAGACAGAGCGCAGACACGGAGACAGACAGAGCGCAGACACAGAGACGGACAGAGCGCAGAGACGGAGACAGACAGAGCGCAGACACAGAGACGGACAGAGCGCAGACACGGAGACAGACAGAGCGCAGACACGGAGATAGACAGAGCGCAGACACGGAGACAGACAGAGCGCAGACACGGAGACAGACAGAGCGCAGACACAGAGACAGACAGAGCGCAGACACAGAGACGGACAGAGCGCAGACACGGAGACAGACAGAGCGCAGACACGGAGATAGACAGAGCGCAGACACGGAGACGGACAGAGCGCAGACACAGAGACAGACAGAGCGCAGACACGGAGATAGACAGAGCGCAGACACAGAGACAGACAGAGCGCAGACACGGAGACAGACAGAGCGCAGACACGGAGACGGACAGAGCGCAGACACGGAGACAGACAGAGCGCAGACACGGAGACAGACAGAGCGCAGACACGGAGACAGAGCGCAGACATGGAGACAGACAGAGCGCAGACACGGAGACAGACAGAGCGCAGACACGGAGACAGACAGAGCGCAGACACGGAGACAGACAGAGCGCAGACACGGAGATAGACAGAGCGCAGACACGGAGACAGACAGAGCGCAGACACGGAGACAGACAGAGCGCAGACACGGAGACAGACAGAGCGCAGACACGGAGACAGACAGAGCGCAGACACGGAGACGGACAGAGCGCAGACACGGAGACAGACAGAGCGCAGACACGGAGACAGACAGAGCGCAGACACGGAGATAGACAGAGCGCAGACACGGAGATAGACAGAGCGCAGACACGGAGACAGACAGAGCGCAGACACGGAGACCGACAGAGCGCAGACACGGAGACAGACAGAGCGCAGACACGGAGACGGACAGAGCGCAGACACGGAGACAGACAGAGCGCAGACACGGAGACAGACAGAGCGCAGACACGGAGACAGAGCGCAGACACGGAGACAGACAGAGCGCAGACACGGAGACAGACAGAGCGCAGACACGGAGACAGACAGAGCGCAGACACGGAGATAGACAGAGCGCAGACACGGAGATAGACAGAGCGCAGACACGGAGACGGACAGAGCGCAGACACGGAGACAGACAGAGCGCAGACACGGAGATAGACAGAGCGCAGACACAGAGATAGACAGAGCGCAGACACGGAGACAGACAGAGCGCAGACACGGAGACAGACAGAGCGCAGACACGGAGACAGACAGAGCGCAGACACGGAGACAGACAGAGCGCAGACACGGAGACGGACAGAGCGCAGACACGGAGACAGACAGAGCGCAGACACGGAGACGGACAGAGCGCAGACACGGAGACAGACAGAGCGCAGACACGGAGACACGGAGACCGACAGAGCGCAGACACAGAGACAGACAGAGCGCAGACACAGAGACAGACAGAGCGCAGACACAGAGACAGACAGAGCGCAGACACGGAGACAGACAGAGCGCAGACACGGAGACATACAGAGCGCAGACAAGGAGACGGACGGAGACAGACAGAGCGCAGACACGGAGAAGGACAGAGCGCAGACATGGAAACAGACAGAGCGCAGACACGGAGACAGACAGAGCGCAGACACGGAGACAGACAGAGCGCAGACACAGAGACGGACAGAGCGCAGAGACGGAGACAGACAGAGCGCAGACACAGAGACGGACAGAGCGCAGACACGGAGACAGACAGAGCGCAGACACGGAGATAGACAGAGCGCAGACACGGAGACAGACAGAGCGCAGACACGGAGACAGACAGAGCGCAGACACAGAGACAGACAGAGCGCAGACACAGAGACGGACAGAGCGCAGACACGGAGACAGACAGAGCGCAGACACGGAGATAGACAGAGCGCAGACACGGAGACGGACAGAGCGCAGACACAGAGACAGACAGAGCGCAGACACGGAGATAGACAGAGCGCAGACACAGAGACAGACAGAGCGCAGACACGGAGACAGACAGAGCGCAGACACGGAGACGGACAGAGCGCAGACACGGAGACAGACAGAGCGCAGACACGGAGACAGACAGAGCGCAGACACGGAGACAGAGCGCAGACACGGAGACAGACAGAGCGCAGACACGGAGACAGACAGAGCGCAGACACGGAGACAGACAGAGCGCAGACACGGAGATAGACAGAGCGCAGACACGGAGATAGACAGAGCGCAGACACGGAGACAGACAGAGCGCAGACACGGAGACAGAGCGCAGACACGGAGACAGACAGAGCGCAGACACGGAGACAGACAGAGCGCAGACACGGAGACAGACAGAGCGCAGACACGGAGACGGACAGAGCGCAGACACGGAGACAGACAGAGCGCAGACACGGAGACAGACAGAGCGCAGACACGGAGATAGACAGAGCGCAGACACGGAGATAGACAGAGCGCAGACACGGAGACAGACAGAGCGCAGACACGGAGACCGACAGAGCGCAGACACGGAGACAGACAGAGCGCAGACACGGAGACGGACAGAGCGCAGACACGGAGACAGACAGAGCGCAGACACGGAGACAGACAGAGCGCAGACACGGAGACAGAGCGCAGACACGGAGACAGACAGAGCGCAGACACGGAGACAGACAGAGCGCAGACACGGAGACAGACAGAGCGCAGACACGGAGATAGACAGAGCGCAGACACGGAGATAGACAGAGCGCAGACACAGAGACGGACAGAGCGCAGACACGGAGACAGACAGAGCGCAGACACGGAGATAGACAGAGCGCAGACACAGAGACGGACAGAGCGCAGACACGGAGACAGACAGAGCGCAGACACGGAGACACGGAGACCGACAGAGCGCAGACACGGAGACAGAGCGCAGACACAGAGACCGACAGAGCGCAGACACGGAGACCGACAGAGCGCAGACATGGAGACAGACAGAGCGCAGACACGGAGACAGAGCGCAGACACGGAGACAGACAGAGCGCAGACACGGAGACAGACAGAGCGCAGACACAGAGACCGACAGAGCGCAGACACGGAGACCGACAGAGCGCAGACACGGAGACAGACAGAGCGCAGACACGGAGACAGACAGAGCGCAGACACGGAGACCGACAGAGCGCAGACACGGAGACCGACAGAGCGCAGACACGGAGACAGACAGAGCGCAGACACGGAGACAGACAGAGCGCAGACACGGAGACAGACAGAGCACAGACACGGAGACAGACAGAGCGCAGACACAGAGATAGACAGAGCGCAGACACGGAGACAGACAGAGCGCAGACACAGAGGTAGACAGAGCGCAGACACGGAGACGGACAGAGCGCAGACACGGAGACGGACAGAGCGCAGACACGGAGACAGACAGAGCGCAGACACGGAGACGGACAGAGCGCAGACACGGACACAGACAGAGCGCCGACACAGAGACGGACAGAGCGCAGACACGGACACGGACAGAGCGCAGACACGGAGACAGACAGAGCGCAGACACAGAGACAGACAGAGCGCAGACACGGAGACAGACAGAGCGCAGACACAGAGATAGACAGAGCGCAGACACGGAGACAGACAGAGCGCAGACACAGAGACAGACAGAGCGCAGACACGGAGACAGACAGAGCGCAGACACAGAGATAGACAGAGCGCAGACACGGAGACGGACAGAGCGCAGACACGGAGACAGACAGAGCGCAGACACAGAGACGGACAGAGCGCAGACACGGACACGGACAGAGCGCAGACACGGAGACAGACAGAGCGCAGACACAGAGACAGACAGAGCGCAGACACGGAGACAGAGCGCAGACACGGAGACAGACAGAGCGCAGACACGGAGACGGACAGAGCGCAGACACGGAGACAGACAGAGCGCAGACACAGAGATAGACAGAGCGCAGACACGGAGACAGACAGAGCGCAGACACAGAGATAGACAGAGCGCAGACACGGAGACGGACAGAGCGCAGACACGGAGACAGACAGAGCGCAGACACGGAGACGGACAGAGCGCAGACACGGAGACGGACAGAGCGCAGACACGGAGACGGACAGAGCGCAGACACGGAGACGGACAGAGCGCAGACACGGAGACGGACAGAGCGCAGACACGGAGACAGACAGAGCGCAGACACGGAGACAGACAGAGCGCAGACACGGAGACAGACAGAGCGCAGACACGGAGACAGACAGAGCGCAGACACGGACACAGACAGAGCGCAGACACGGGGACAGACAGAGCGCAGACACGGAGACAGACAGAGCGCAGACACGGAGACAGACAGAGCGCAGACACGGAGACAGACAGAGCACAGACACGGAGACAGACAGAGCCCAGACATGGAAACAGAGCGCAGACACGGAGACAGACAGAGCGCAGACACGGAGACAGACAGAGCGCAGACATGGAGACAGACAGAGCGCAGACACGGACACAGACAGAGCGCAGACACGGGGACAGACAGAGCGCAGACACGGAGACAGACAGAGCGCAGACACGGAGACAGACAGAGCGCAGACACGGAGACAGACAGAGCGCAGACACGGAGACGGACAGAGCCCAGACATGGAAACAGAGCGCAGACACGGAGACAGACAGAGCGCAGACACGGAGACAGACAGAGCGCAGACAAGGAGACAGACAGAGTGCAGACACAGAGACAGACAGAGCGCAGACACGGAGACAGACAGAGCGCAGACACGGAGACAGACAGAGCGCAGACACGGAGACGGACAGAGCGCAGACACGGAGACAGACAGAGCGCAGACACGGAGACAGAGCGCAGACACGGAGACAGACAGAGCGCAGACACGGAGACAGACAGAGCGCAGACACAGAGACAGACAGAGCGCAGACACGGAGACAGACAGAGCGCAGACACAGAGACAGACAGAGCGCAGACACGGAGACAGACAGAGCGCAGACACAGAGACAGACAGAGCGCAGACACGGAGACAGACAGAGCGCAGACACGGAGACAGACAGAGCGCAGACACGGAGACGGACAGAGCGCAGACACGGAGACGGACAGAGCGCAGACACGGAGACAGAGCGCAGACACGGAGACAGACAGAGCGCAGACACAGAGATGGACAGAGCGCAGACACAGAGACGGACAGAGCGCAGACACGGAGACGGACAGAGCGCAGACACGGAGACGGACAGAGCGCAGACACGGAGACAGACAGAGCGCAGACACGGAGACAGACAGAGCGCAGACACGGAGA
This sequence comes from Lithobates clamitans, assembly GCA_037952925.1. Classification (NCBI taxonomy): domain Eukaryota; kingdom Metazoa; phylum Chordata; class Amphibia; order Anura; family Ranidae; genus Lithobates; species Lithobates clamitans. Next base: position 108,035 of record JBBGZY010003656.1, read on the forward strand.
CAGACAGAGCGCAGACACGGAGACAGACAGAGCGCAGACACGGAGACGGACAGAGCGCAGACATGGAGACAGACAGAGCGCAGACACGGAGACAGACAGAGCGCAGACACGGAGACAGACAGAGCCCAGACATGGAAACAGACAGAGCGCAGACACGGAGACAGACAGAGCGCAGACATGGAAACAGAGCGCAGACACGGAGACAGACAGAGCGCAGACACGGAGACAGACAGAGCGCAGACACGGAGACAGACAGAGCGCAGACATGGAAACAGACAGAGCGCAGACATGGAAACAGACAGAGCGCAGACATGGAAACAGACAGAGCGCAGACACGGAGACAGACAGAGCGCAGACACGGAGACAGACAGAGCGCAGACACGGAGACAGACAGAGCGCAGACACGGAGACGGACAGAGCGCAGACACGGAGACGGACAGAGCGCAGACAGAGACAGACAGAGCGCAGACACGGAGACAGACAGAGCGCAGACAAGGAGACAGACAGAGCGCAGACACGGAGACAGACAGACAGAGCGCAGACACGAAGACAGACAGAGAGCAGACACGGAGACAGACAGAGCGCAGACACGGAGAGAGACAGAGCGCAGACACGGAGACAGACAGAGCGCAGACACGGAGACAGACAGAGCGCAGACACGGAGACAGACAGAGCGCAGACACGGAGACGGACAGAGCGCAGACACGGAGACGGACAGAGCGCAGACACGGAGACGGACAGAGCGCAGACACGGAGACGGACAGAGCGCAGACACGGACACGGACAGAGCGCAGACACGGAGACAGACAGAGCACAGACACGGAGACAGACAGAGCACAGACACGGAGACAGACAGAGCGCAGACACGGAGATGGACAGAGCGCAGACACGGAGACAGACAGAGCGCAGACACGGAGACAGACAGAGCGCAGACACGGAGACAGACAGAGCGCAGACAAGGAGACAGACAGAGCGCAGACACGGAGACAGACAGAGCGCAGACACGGAGACAGACAGAGCGCAGACACGGAGACAGACAGAGCGCAGACACGGAGACAGACAGAGCGCAGACACGGAGACATACAGAGCGCAGACACGGAGACAGACAGAGCGCAGACACGGAGACAGACAGAGCGCAGACACGGAGACAGAGCGCAGACACGGAGACAGACAGAGCGCAGACACGGAGACAGAGCGCAGACACGGAGACAGACAGAGCGCAGACACGGAGACATACAGAGCGCAGACACGGAGACAGACAGAGCGCAGACACGGAGACAGACAGAGCGCAGACACGGAGACAGACAGAGCGCAGACACGGAGACAGACAGAGCGCAGACACGGAGACAGACAGAGCGCAGACACGGAGACAGACAGAGCGCAGACACGGAGACAGACAGAGCGCAGACACGGAGACAGACAGAGCCCAGACATGGAAACAGAGCGCAGACACGGAGACAGACAGAGCGCAGACACGGAGACAGACAGAGCGCAGACACGGAGACAGACAGAGCGCAGACACGGAGACAGACAGAGCGCAGACACGGAGACATACAGAGCGCAGACACGGAGACAGAGCGCAGACACGGAGACAGACAGAGCGCAGACACGGAGACAGACAGAGCGCAGACACGGAGACAGACAGAGCGCAGACACGGAGACAGACAGACAGAGCGCAGACACAGAGACGGAGACAGACAGAGCGCAGACACGGAGACAGACAGAGCGCAGACACGGAGACAGACAGAGCGCAGACACGGAGACAGACAGAGCGCAGACACGGAGACCGACAGAGCGCAGACACGGAGACAGACAGAGCGCAGAGACGGAGACAGACAGAGCGCAGAGACGGAGACAGACAGAGCGCAGACACGGAGACAGACAGAGCGCAGACACGGAGACAGACAGAGCGCAGACACGGAGACAGACAGAGCGCAGACACGGAGACAGACAGAGCGCAGAGACGGAGACAGACAGAGCGCAGAGACGGAGACAGACAGAGCGCAGAGACGGAGACAGACAGAGCGCAGACACGGAGACAGACAGAGCGCAGACACGGAGACAGACAGAGCGCAGACACGGAGACAGACAGAGCGCAGACACGGAGACAGACAGAGCACAGACACGGAGACAGACAGAGCGCAGACACGGAGACAGACAGAGCGCAGACACGGAGAAAGACAGAGCGCAGACACGGAGACGGACAGAGCGCAGACACGGAGACAGACAGAGCGCAGACACGGAGACAGACAGAGCGCAGACACGGAGACAGACAGAGCGCAGACACGGAGACAGACAGAGCGCAGACACGGAGATAGACAGAGCGCAGACACGGAGATAGACAGAGCGCAGACACAGAGACGGACAGAGCGCAGACACGGAGACAGACAGAGCGCAGACACGGAGATAGACAGAGCGCAGACACAGAGACGGACAGAGCGCAGACACGGAGACAGACAGAGCGCAGACACGGAGACACGGAGACCGACAGAGCGCAGACACGGAGACAGAGCGCAGACACAGAGACCGACAGAGCGCAGACACGGAGACCGACAGAGCGCAGACATGGAGACAGACAGAGCGCAGACACGGAGACAGAGCGCAGACACGGAGACAGACAGAGCGCAGACACGGAGACAGACAGAGCGCAGACACAGAGACCGACAGAGCGCAGACACGGAGACCGACAGATCGCAGACACGGAGACAGACAGAGCGCAGACACGGAGACAGACAGAGCGCAGACACGGAGACCGACAGAGCGCAGACACGGAGACCGACAGAGCGCAGACACGGAGACCGACAGAGCGCAGACACGGAGACAGACAGAGCGCAGACACGGAGACAGACAGAGCGCAGACACGGAGACAGACAGAGCACAGACACGGAGACAGACAGAGCGCAGACACAGAGATAGACAGAGCGCAGACACGGAGACAGACAGAGCGCAGACACAGAGGTAGACAGAGCGCAGACACGGAGACGGACAGAGCGCAGACACGGAGACGGACAGAGCGCAGACACGGAGACAGACAGAGCGCAGACACGGAGACGGACAGAGCGCAGACACGGACACAGACAGAGCGCCGACACGGAGACGGACAGAGCGCAGACACGGAGACAGACAGAGCGCAGACACAGAGATGGACAGAGCGCAGACACGGACACGGACAGAGCGCAGACACGGAGACAGACAGAGCGCAGACACAGAGACAGACAGAGCGCAGACACGGAGACAGACAGAGCGCAGACACAGAGATAGACAGAGCGCAGACACGGAGACAGACAGAGCGCAGACACAGAGATAGACAGAGCGCAGACACGGAGACGGACAGAGCGCAGACACGGAGACAGACAGAGCGCAGACACGGAGACAGACAGAGCACAGACACGGAGACGGACAGAGCGCAGACACAGAGACGGACAGAGCGCAGACACGGAGACGGACAGAGCGCAGACACGGAGACGGACAGAGCGCAGACACGGAGACGGACAGAGCGCAGACACGGAGACGGACAGAGCGCAGACACGGAGACGGACAGAGCGCAGACACGGAGACAGACAGAGCGCAGACACGGAGACAGACAGAGCGCAGACACGGAGACAGACAGAGCGCAGACACGGAGACAGACAGAGCGCAGACACGGGGACAGACAGAGCGCAGACACGGGGACAGACAGAGCGCAGACACGGAGACAGACAGAGCGCAGACACGGAGACAGACAGAGCGCAGACACGGAGACAGACAGAGCGCAGACACGGAGACAGACAGAGCCCAGACATGGAAACAGAGCGCAGACACGGAGACAGACAGAGCGCAGACACGGAGACAGACAGAGCGCAGACATGGAGACAGACAGAGCGCAGACACGGAGACAGACAGAGCGCAGACACAGAGATAGACAGAGTGCAGACACGGAGACAGACAGAGCGCAGACAAGGAGACAGACAGAGTGCAGACACAGAGACAGACAGAGCGCAGACACGGAGACAGACAGAGCGCAGACACGGAGACAGACAGAGCGCAGACACGGAGACGGACAGAGCGCAGACACGGAGACGGACAGAGCGCAGACACGGAGACAGACAGAGCGCAGACACGGAGACAGAGCGCAGACACGGAGACAGACAGAGCGCAGACACAGAGACAGACAGAGCGCAGACACGGAGACAGACAGAGCGCAGACACAGAGACAGACAGAGCGCAGACACAGAGACAGACAGAGCGCAGACACGGAGACAGACAGAGCGCAGACACAGAGACAGACAGAGCGCAGACACGGAGACGGACAGAGCGCAGACACAGAGACCGACAGAGCGCAGACACGGAGACCGACAGAGCGCAGACACGGAGACAGACAGAGCGCAGACACGGAGACAGACAGAGCGCAGACACGGAGAAAGACAGAGCGCAGACACGGAGACGGACAGAGCGCAGACACGGACACGGACAGAGCGCAGACACGGAGACAGACAGAGCACAGACACGGAGACGGACAGAGCGCAGACACGGAGACAGACAGAGCGCAGACACGGAGACGGACAGAGCGCAGACACGGAGACAGACAGAGCACAGACACGGAGACAGACAGAGCGCAGACACGGAGACAGACAGAGCACAGACACGGAGACAGACAGAGCGCAGACACGGAGACAGACAGAGCGCAGACACGGAGACGGACAGAGCGCAGACACGGAGACAGACAGAGCGCAGACACGGAGACAGACAGAGCGCAGACACGGAGACAGACAGAGCGCAGACACGGAGATGGACAGAGCGCAGACACGGAGACAGACAGAGCGCAGACACGGAGACAGACAGAGCGCAGACACGGAGACAGACAGAGCGTAGACAAGGAGACAGACAGAGCGCAGACACGGAGACAGACAGAGCGCAGACACAGAGACAGACAGAGCGCAGACACGGAGACAGACAGAGCACAGACACGGAGACAGACAGAGCGCAGACATGGAAACAGACAGAGCGCAGACACGGAGACAGACAGAGCGCAGACACGGAGACAGACAGAGCGCAGACACGGAGACAGACAGAGCGCAGACACGGAGACAGAGCGCAGACACGGAGACAGACAGAGCGCAGACACGGAGACAGAGCGCAGACACGGAGACAGACAGAGCGCAGACACGGAGACATACAGAGCGCAGACACGGAGACAGACAGAGCGCAGACACGGAGACAGACAGAGCGCAGACACGGAGACAGACAGAGCGCAGACACAGAGACAGACAGAGCGCAGACACGGAGACAGACAGAGCGCAGACACGGAGACAGACAGAGCGCAGACACGGAGACAGACAGAGCGCAGACACGGAGACAGACAGAGCCCAGACATGGAAACAGAGCGCAGACACGGAGACAGACAGAGCGCAGACACGGAGACAGACAGAGCGCAGACACGGAGACATACAGAGCGCAGACACGGAGACAGACAGAGCGCAGACACGGAGACAGACAGAGCGCAGACACGGAGACAGACAGAGCGCAGACACGGAGACAGACAGAGCGCAGACACGGAGACAGACAGACAGAGCGCAGACACAGAGACGGAGACAGACAGAGCGCAGACACGGAGACAGACAGAGCGCAGACACGGAGACAGACAGAGCGCAGACACGGAGACAGACAGAGCGCAGACACGGAGACCGACAGAGCGCAGACACGGAGACAGACAGAGCGCAGAGACGGAGACAGACAGAGCGCAGAGACGGAGACAGACAGAGCGCAGACACGGAGACAGACAGAGCGCAGACACGGAGACAGACAGAGCGCAGACACGGAGACAGACAGAGCGCAGACACGGAGACAGACAGAGCGCAGAGACGGAGACAGACAGAGCGCAGAGACGGAGACAGACAGAGCGCAGACACGGAGACAGACAGAGCGCAGACACGGAGACAGACAGAGCGCAGACACGGAGACAGACAGAGCGCAGACACGGAGACAGACAGAGCGCAGACACGGAGACAGACAGAGCGCAGACACGGAGACAGACAGAGCACAGACACGGAGACAGACAGAGCGCAGACACGGAGACAGACAGAGCGCAGACACGGAGACAGACAGAGCACAGACACAGAGACAGACAGAGCGCAGACACGGAGATGGACAGAGCGCAGACACGGAGACAGACAGAGCGCAGACAGAGACAGACAGAGCGCAGACACGGAGACAGACAGAGCGCAGACACGGAGACAGACAGAGCGCAGACACGGAGATAGACAGAGCGCAGACACAGAGACAGACAGAGCGCAGACACGGAGATAGACAGAGCGCAGACACAGAGACAGACAGAGCGCAGACACGGAGACAGACAGAGCGCAGACACGGAGACAGACAGAGCGCAGACACGGAGACGGACAGAGCGCAGACACGGAGACAGACAGACAGAGCGCAGACACGGAGACAGACAGAGTGCAGACACAGAGACGGACAGAGCGCAGACACAGAGACGGACAGAGCGCAGACACGGAGACAGACAGAGCGCAGACACAGAGACGGACAGAGCGCAGACAAGGAGACAGACAGAGCACAGACACGGAGATAGACAGAGCACAGACACAGAGACAGACAGAGCGCAGACACGGAGACAGACAGAGCGCAGACACGGAGATAGACAGAGCGCAGACACAGAGACGGACAGAGCGCAGACACGGAGATAGACAGAGCGCAGACACAGAGACAGACAGAGCGCAGACACGGAGATAGACAGAGCGCAGACACAGAGACGGACAGAGCGCAGACACGGAGACAGACAGAGCGCAGACACGGAGATAGACAGAGCGCAGACACAGAGACGGACAGAGCGCAGACACGGAGACAGACAGAGCGCAGACACGGAGATAGACAGAGCGCAGACACGGAGACAGACAGAGCGCAGACACGGAGACAGACAGAGCACAGACACGGAGACAGACAGAGCGCAGACAAAGAGACAGACAGAGCGCAGACACGGAGATAGACAGAGCGCAGACACAGAGACGGACAGAGCGCAGACACGGAGACAGACAGAGCGCAGACACGGAGACAGACAGAGCGCAGACACGGAGATAGACAGAGCGCAGACACAGAGACGGACAGAGCGCAGACACGGAGACAGACAGAGCGCAGACACGGAGATAGACAGAGCGCAGACACGGAGACAGACAGAGCGCAGACACGGAGACAGACAGAGCGCAGACACGGGGACAGACAGAGCGCAGACACGGAGATAGACAGAGCGCAGACACGGAGACAGACAGAGCGCAGACACGGGGACAGACAGAGCGCAGACACGGAGATAGACAGAGCGCAGACACGGAGACAGACAGAGCGCAGACACGGAGACAGACAGAGCACAGACACGGAGACAGAGCGCAGACACGGAGACAGACAGAGCGCAGACACAGAGACGGACAGAGCGCAGACACGGAGACAGACAGAGTGCAGACACGGAGACAGACAGAGCGCAGACACGGAGACAGACAGAGCGCAGACACGGAGACAGACAGAGCGCAGACACGGAGACAGACAGAGCGCAGACACGGAGACAGAGCGCAGACACGGAGACAGACAGAGCACAGACACGAAGACGGACAGAGCGCAGACACGGAGACAGACAGAGCACAGACACGGAGACGGACAGAGCGCAGACACGGAGACAGACAGAGCGCAGACACGGAGACAGACAGAGCACAGACACGGAGACAGACAGAGCGCAGACACGGAGACAGACAGAGCGCAGACACGGAGACAGACAGAGCACAGACACGGAGACAGAGCGCAGACACGGAGACAGACAGAGCACAGACACGGAGACAGAGCGCAGACACGGAGACAGACAGAGCGCAGACACGGAGACAGACAGAGCGCAGACACAGAGACAGACAGAGCACAGACACGGAGACAGAGCGCAGACACGGAGACAGACAGAGCGCAGACACGGAGACAGACAGAGCGCAGACACAGAGACAGACAGAGCGCAGACACGGAGATGGACAGAGCGCAGACACGGAGACAGACAGAGCGCAGACACGGAGACAGAGCGCAGACACGGAGACAGAGCGCAGACACGGAGACAGACAGAGCGCAGACACGGAGACAGACAGAGCGCAGACACAGAGACAGACAGAGCGCAGACACGGAGATGGACAGAGCGCAGACACGGAGACAGACAGAGCGCAGACACGGAGACAGACAGAGCGCAGACACGGAGACAGACAGAGCGCAGACACAGAGACAGACAGAGCGCAGACACAGAGACAGACAGAGCGCAGACACGGAGACAGACAGAGCGCAGACACGGAGACAGACAGAGCGCAGACACGGAGACAGACAGAGCGCAGACACAGAGACGGACAGAGCGCAGACACGGAGACAGACAGAGCGCAGACACGGAGACAGACAGAGCGCAGACACGGAGACAGACAGAGCGCAGACACGGAGACAGACAGAGCGCAGACACGGGGACAGACAGAGCGCAGACACGGAGACAGACAGAGCGCAGACACGGAGACAGACAGAGCACAGACATGGAGACAGAGCGCAGACACGGAGACAGACAGAGCGCAGACACGGAGACAGACAGAGCGCAGACACGGAGACAGACAGAGCGCAGACATGGAGACCGACAGAGCGCAGACACGGAGACAGACAGAGCGCAGACACGGAGATAGACAGAGCGCAGACACAGAGACGGACAGAGCGCAGACACGGAGACAGACAGAGCGCAGACACGGAGATAGACAGAGCGCAGACACAGAGACGGACAGAGCGCAGACACGGAGACACGGAGACCGACAGAGCGCAGACACGGAGACAGAGCGCAGACACAGAGACCGACAGAGCGCAGACACGGAGACCGACAGAGCGCAGACATGGAGACAGACAGAGCGCAGACACGGAGACAGAGCGCAGACACGGAGACAGACAGAGCGCAGACACGGAGACAGACAGAGCGCAGACACGGAGACAGACAGAGCGCAGACACGGAGATAGACAGAGCGCAGACATGGAGAAGGACAGAGCGCAGACATGGAGACAGACAGAGCGCAGACACAGAGACCGACAGAGCGCAGACACGGAGACCGACAGAGCGCAGACACGGAGACAGACAGAGCGCAGACACGGAGACAGACAGAGCGCAGACACGGAGACAGACAGAGCGCAGACACGGAGACAGACAGAGCACAGACACGGAGACAGACAGAGCGCAGACACAGAGACAGACAGAGCGCAGACACGGAGATGGACAGAGCGCAGACACGGAGACAGACAGAGCGCAGACAGAGACAGACAGAGCGCAGACACAGAGACAGACAGAGCGCAGACACGGAGACAGACAGAGCGCAGACAGAGACAGACAGAGCGCAGACACGGAGACAGACAGAGCGCAGACACGGAGACAGACAGAGCACAGACACGGAGACAGAGCGCAGACACGGAGACAGACAGAGCGCAGACACGGAGACGGACAGAGCGCAGACACGGAGAAGGACAGAGCGCAGACACGGAGACAGACAGAGTGCAGACACGGAGACAGACAGAGCGCAGACACAGAGACAGACAGAGCGCAGACACGGAGACAGACAGAGCGCAGACACAGAGACAGACAGAGCGCAGACACAGAGACGGACAGAGCGCAGACACGGAGATAGACAGAGCGCAGACACGGAGACAGACAGAGCGCAGACACAGAGATGGACAGAGCGCAGACACGGAGACAGACAGAGCACAGACACGGAGACAGACAGAGCACAGACACGGAGACAGACAGAGCACAGACACGGAGACAGACAGAGCGCAGACACGGAGACAGAGAGCGTAGACACAGAGACAGACAGAGCGCAGACACAGAGACGGACAGAGCGCAGACACGGAGACAGAGCGCAGACACGGAGACAGAAAGAGTGCAGACACAGAGACAGACAGAGCGCAGACACGGAGATGGACAGAGCGCAGACAAGGAGACGGACAGAGCGCAGACACGGAGACGGACAGAGCGCAGACACGGAGACGGACAGAGCGCAGACACGGAGATAGACAGAGCGCAGACACAGAGACGGACAGAGCGCAGACACGGAGATAGACAGAGCACAGACACAGAGACAGACAGAGCGCAGACACGGAGACAGACAGAGCGCAGACACGGAGATAGACAGAGCGCAGACACAGAGACGGACAGAGCGCAGACACGGAGATAGACAGAGCGCAGACACGGAGACAGACAGAGCGCAGACACGGAGACAGACAGAGCGCAGACACAGAGACGGACAGAGCGCAGACACGGAGATAGACAGAGCTCAGACACAGAGACAGACAGAGCGCAGACACGGAGACAGAGCACAGACACGGAGACAGACAGAGCGCAGACACAGAGACGGACAGAGCGCAGACACGGAGATAGACAGAGCGCAGACACAGAGACAGACAGAGCGCAGACACGGAGATAGACAGAGCGCAGACACAGAGACAGACAGAGCGCAGACACGGAGATAGACAGAGCGCAGACACAGAGACGGACAGAGCGCAGACACAGAGACGGACAGAGCGCAGACACGGAGACAGACAGAGCGCAGACACGGAGACAGACAGAGCGCAGACACGGAGATAGACAGAGCGCAGACACAGAGACGGACAGAGCGCAGACACGGAGATAGACAGAGCGCAGACACGGAGACAGACAGAGCGCAGACACGGAGACGGACAGAGCGCAGACACAGAGACGGACAGAGCGCAGACACGGAGACAGACAGAGCGCAGACACGGAGATAGACAGAGCGCAGACACAGAGACGGACAGAGCGCAGACACGGAGACAGACAGAGCGCAGACACGGAGATAGACAGAGCGCAGACACAGAGACGGACAGAGCGCAGGACACGGAGACAGACAGAGCGGCAGACACGGGGACAGACAGAGCGCAGACACGGAGATAGACAGAGCGCAGACACGGAGACAGACAGAGCGCAGACACGGGGACAGACAGAGCGCAGACACGGAGATAGACAGAGCGCAGACACGGAGACAGACAGAGCGCAGACACGGAGACAGACAGAGCGCAGACACGGAGATAGACAGAGCGCAGACACGGAGACAGACAGAGCGCAGACACGGAGACAGACAGAGCACAGACACGGAGACAGAGCGCAGACACGGAGACAGACAGAGCGCAGACACAGAGACGGACAGAGCGCAGACACGGAGACAGACAGAGCGCAGACACGGAGACAGACAGAGTGCAGACACGGAGACAGACAGAGCGCAGACACGGAGACCGACAGAGCGCAGACACGGAGACAGACAGAGCGCAGACACGGAGACAGACAGAGCGCAGACACGGAGATAGGCAGAGCGCAGACACGGAGACAGACAGAGCACAGACACGAAGACGGACAGAGCGCAGACACGGAGACAGACAGAGCACAGACACGGAGACGGACAGAGCGCAGACACGGAGACAGACAGAGCGCAGACACGGAGACAGACAGAGCACAGACACGGAGACAGAGCGCAGACACGGAGATAGACAGAGCACAGACACGGAGACAGAGCGCAGACACGGAGACAGACAGAGCGCAGACACGGAGACAGACAGAGCGCAGACACAGAGACAGACAGAGCACAGACACGGAGACAGAGCGCAGACACGGAGACAGACAGAGCGCAGACACGGAGACAGACAGAGCGCAGACACAGAGACAGACAGAGCGCAGACACAGAGACAGACAGAGCGCAGACACGGAGACAGAGCGCAGACACGGAGACAGACAGAGCGCAGACACGGAGACAGACAGAGCGCAGACACGGAGACAGACAGAGCACAGACACGGAGACAGAGCGCAGACACGGAGACAGACAGAGCGCAGACACGGAGACAGACAGAGCGCAGACACAGAGACAGACAGAGCGCAGACACAGAGACAGACAGAGCGCAGACACGGAGACAGAGCGCAGACACGGAGACAGACAGAGCGCAGACACGGAGACAGACAGAACGCAGACACGGAGACAGACAGAGCGCAGACACGGAGACAGACAGAGCGCAGACACGGAGACGGACAGAGCGCAGACACGGAGACAGACAGAGCGCAGACACGGAGACAGACAGAGCGCAGACACGGAGACAGACAGAGCGCAGACACAGAGACAGACAGAGCGCAGACACAGAGACAGACAGAGCGCAGACACGGAGACAGACAGAGCGCAGACACGGAGAAGGACAGAGCGCAGACACGGAGACAGACAGAGCGCAGACACGGAGACAGACAGAGCGCAGACACAGAGACGGACAGAGCGCAGACACGGAGACAGACAGAGCGCAGACACGGAGACAGACAGAGCGCAGACACGGAGACAGACAGAGCGCAGACACGGAGACAGACAGAGCGCAGACACGGGGACAGACAGAGCGCAGACACGGAGACAGACAGAGCGCAGACACGGAGACAGACAGAGCACAGACATGGAGACAGAGCGCAGACACGGAGACAGAGCGCAGACACAGAGACCGACAGAGCGCAGACACGGAGACAGACAGAGCACAGACACGGAGACAGACAGAGCACAGACACGGAGACAGAGTGCAGACACAGAGACAGACAGAGCGCAGACACAGAGACGGACAGAGCGCAGACACGGAGATAGACAGAGCGCAGACACGGAGACAGACAGAGCGCAGACACGGAGACAGAGCGCAGACACGGAGACAGACAGAGCGCAGACACGGGGACAGACAGAGCGCAGACACGGAGACAGACAGAGCGCAGACACGGAGACAGACAGAGCACAGACATGGAGACAGAGCGCAGACACGGAGACAGACAGAGCGCAGACACGGAGACAGACAGAGCACAGACATGGAGACAGAGCGCAGACACGGAGACAGACAGAGCGCAGACACGGAGACAGACAGAGCGCAGACACAGAGACAGACAGAGCGCAGACACAGAGACGGACAGAGCGCAGACACGGAGACAGACAGAGCGCAGACACGGAGATAGACAGAGCGCAGACACAGAGACGGACAGAGCGCAGACACGGAGACAGACAGAGCGCAGACACGGAGACAGACAGAGCGCAGACACGGAGACAGACAGAGCGCAGACACGGAGAAAGACAGAGCGCAGACACGGAGACAGACAGAGCGCAGACACGGAGACAGACAGAGCGCAGACACGGAGACAGACAGAGCGCAGACACGGAGACAGACAGAGCGCAGACACAGAGACGGACAGAGCGCAGACACGGAGACAGACAGAGCGCAGACACGGAGATAGACAGAGCGCAGACACAGAGACGGACAGAGCGCAGACACGGAGACAGACAGAGCGCAGACACGGAGATAGACAGAGCGCAGACACAGAGTCGGACAGAGCGCAGACACGGAGACAGACAGAGCGCAGACACGGAGATAGACAGAGCGCAGACACAGAGACGGACAGAGCGCAGACACGGAGACAGACAGAGCGCAGACACAGAGATAGACAGAGCGCAGACACAGAGACGGACAGAGCGCAGACACGGAGACAGACAGAGCGCAGACACGGAGACACGGAGACCGACAGAGCGCAGACACGGAGACAGAGCGCAGACACAGAGACCGACAGAGCGCAGACACGGAGACCGACAGAGCGCAGACATGGAGACAGACAGAGCGCAGACACGGAGACAGAGCGCAGACACGGAGACAGACAGAGCGCAGACACGGAGACAGACAGAGCGCAGACACGGAGACCGACAGAGCGCAGACACGGAGACCGACAGAGCGCAGACACGGAGACAGACAGAGCGCAGACACGGAGACAGACAGAGCGCAGACACGGAGACCGACAGAGCGCAGACACGGAGACCGACAGAGCGCAGACACGGAGACAGACAGAGCGCAGACACGGAGACAGACAGAGCGCAGACACGGAGACAGACAGAGCGCAGACACGGAGACAGACAGAGCGCAGACACGGAGAAAGACAGAGCGCAGACACGGAGACAGACAGAGCGCAGACACGGAGACAGACAGAGCGCAGACACGGAGACAGACAGAGCGCAGTCACGGAGACAGACAGAGCGCAGACACAGAGACGGACAGAGCGCAGACACGGAGACAGACAGAGCGCAGACACGGAGACACGGAGACCGACAGAGCGCAGACACGGAGACAGAGCGCAGACACAGAGACCGACAGAGCGCAGACACGGAGACCGACAGAGCGCAGACATGGAGACAGACAGAGCGCAGACACGGAGACAGAGCGCAGACACGGAGACAGACAGAGCGCAGACACGGAGACAGACAGAGCGCAGACACAGAGACCGACAGAGCGCAGACACGGAGACCGACAGAGCGCAGACACGGAGACAGACAGAGCGCAGACACGGAGACAGACAGAGCGCAGACACGGAGACCGACAGAGCGCAGACACGGAGACCGACAGAGCGCAGACACGGAGACAGACAGAGCGCAGACACGGAGACAGACAGAGCGCAGACACGGAGACAGACAGAGCGCAGACACGGAGACAGACAGAGCGCAGACACGGAGACAGACAGAGCGCAGACACGGAGACGGACAGAGCGCAGACACGGAGACGGACAGAGCGCAGACACGGAGACAGACAGAGCGCAGACACGGAGAAAGACAGAGCGCAGACACGGAGACAGACAGAGCGCAGACACGGAGACAGACAGAGCGCAGACACGGAGACAGACAGAGCGCAGACACGGAGACAGACAGAGCGCAGACACGGAGACAGACAGAGCGCAGACACGGAGACAGACAGAGCGCAGACACGGAGACGGACAGAGCGCAGACACGGAGACGGACAGAGCGCAGACACGGAGACGGACAGAGCGCAGACACGGAGACAGACAGAGCGCAGACACGGAGACAGACAGAGCGCAGACACGGAGACAGACAGAGCGCAGACACGGAGACAGACAGAGCGCAGACACGGAGACAGACAGAGCGCAGACACGGACACAGACAGAGCGCAGACACGGGGACAGACAGAGCGCAGACACGGAGACAGACAGAGCGCAGACACGGAGACAGACAGAGCGCAGACACGGAGACAGACAGAGCGCAGACACGGAGACAGACAGAGCCCAGACATGGAAACAGAGCGCAGACACGGAGACAGACAGAGCGCAGACACGGAGACAGACAGAGCGCAGACACGGAGACAGACAGAGCGCAGACACGGACACAGACAGAGCGCAGACACGGGGACAGACAGAGCGCAGACACGGAGACAGACAGAGCGCAGACACGGAGACAGACAGAGCGCAGACACGGAGACAGACAGAGCGCAGACACGGAGACAGACAGAGCACAGACACGGAGACAGACAGAGCGCAGACACAGAGACAGACAGAGCGCAGACACGGAGACGGACAGAGCGCAGACACGGAGACAGACAGAGCGCAGACAGAGACAGACAGAGCGCAGACACGGAGACAGACAGAGCGCAGACACGGAGACAGACAGAGCACAGACACGGAGACAGAGCGCAGACACGGAGACAGACAGAGCGCAGACACGGAGACGGACAGAGCGCAGACACGGAGAAGGACAGAGCGCAGACACGGAGACAGACAGAGTGCAGACACGGAGACAGACAGAGCGCAGACACAGAGACAGACAGAGCGCAGACACGGAGACAGACAGAGCGCAGACACGGAGACAGACAGAGCGCAGACACGGGAGACCGACAGAGCGCAGACACGGAGACAGACAGAGCGCAGACACGGAGACAGACAGAGCGCAGACACGGAGACACGGAGACCGACAGAGCACAGACACGGAGACAGAGCGCAGACACGGAGACAGACAGAGCGCAGACACGGAGACAGAGCGCAGACACGGAGACAGAGCGCAGACACGGAGACAGACAGAGCGCAGACACGGAGACAGACAGAGCGCAGACACGGAGACAGACAGAGCGCAGACACGGAGACAGACAGAGCGCAGACACGGAGACAGACAGAGCGCAGACACAGAGACAGACAGAGCGCAGACACGGAGACAGACAGAGCGCAGACACGGAGACAGACAGAGCACAGACACGGAGACAGAGCGCAGACACGGAGACAGACAGAGCGCAGACACGGAGATAGACAGAGCGCAGACACGGAGACAGACAGAGCGCAGACACAGAGACAGACAGAGCGCAGACACGGAGACAGACAGAGCACAGACACGGAGACAGAGCGCAGACACGGAGACAGACAGAGCGCAGACACAGAGACAGACAGAGCGCAGACACGGAGACAGACAGAGCGCAGACACAGAGACGGACAGAGCGCAGACACGGAGACAGACAGAGCGCAGACACGGAGACAGACAGAGCGCAGACACGGAGATAGACAGAGCGCAGACACGGGGATAGACAGAGCGCAGACACAGAGACGGACAGAGCGCAGACCCGGAGACAGACAGAGCGCAGACACGGGGATAGACAGAGCGCAGACCCGGAGACAGACAGAGCGCAGACACGGAGACAGACAGAGCGCAGACACGGAGACAGACAGAGCGCAGACACGGAGACAGACAGAGCGCAGACACGGAGACAGACAGAGCGCAGACACGGAGACGGACAGAGCGCAGACACGGAGACAGACAGAGCGCAGACACGGAGACGGACAGAGCGCAGACACGGAGACAGACAGAGCACAGACACGGAGACAGAGCGCAGACACGGAGACAGACAGAGCGCAGACACGGAGACAGAGCGCAGACACGGAGACAGACAGAGCGCAGACACAGAGACGGACAGAGCGCAGACACGGAGACAGACAGAGCGCAGACACGGAGATAGACAGAGCGCAGACACGGAGACAGACAGAGCGCAGACACGGAGACAGACAGAGCACAGACACGGAGACAGACAGAGCGCAGACACGGAGATAGACAGAGCACAGACACGGAGACAGAGCGCAGACACGGAGACAGACAGAGCGCAGACACGGAGACAGACAGAGCGCAGACACAGAGACAGACAGAGCGCAGACACGGAGACAGACAGAGCGCAGACACAGAGACACGGAGACCGACAGAGCGCAGACACGGAGATAGAAAGAGCACAGACACGGAGACAGAGCGCAGACACGGAGACAGACAGAGCGCAGACACGGAGACAGACAGAGCGCAGACACAGAGACAGACAGAGCGCAGACACGGAGACAGACAGAGCGCAGACACGGAGACAGACAGAGCGCAGACACAGAGACAGACAGAGCGCAGACACGGAGACAGACAGAGCGCAGACACAGAGACAGACAGAGCGCAGACACGGAGACAGACAGAGCGCAGACACAGAGACACGGAGACCGACAGAGCGCAGACACGGAGATAGACAGAGCACAGACACGGAGACAGAGCGCAGACACGGAGACCGACAGAGCGCAGACACGGAGACAGAGCGCAGACACAGAGACCGACAGAGCGCAGACACGGAGACAGACAGAGCACAGACACGGAGACAGACAGAGCACAGACACGGAGACAGAGTGCAGACACAGAGACAGACAGAGCGCAGACACAGAGACGGACAGAGCGCAGACACGGAGATAGACAGAGCGCAGACACGGAGACAGACAGAGCGCAGACACAGAGATGGACAGAGCGCAGACACGGAGAAGGACAGACAGAGCGCAGACACGGAGACAGACAGAGCGCAGACACGGAGACAGACAGAGCGCAGACACGGAGACAGACAGAGCACAGACACGGAGACAGACAGAGCACAGACACGGAGACAGACAGAGCACAGACACGGAGACAGACAGAGCACAGACACGGAGACAGACAGAGCGCAGACACGGAGACAGACAGAGCGTAGACACAGAGACAGACAGAGCGCAGACACAGAGACGGACAGAGCGCAGACACGGAGACAGAGCGCAGACACGGAGACAGAAAGAGTGCAGACACAGAGACAGACAGAGCGCAGACACGGAGATGGACAGAGCGCAGACAAGGAGACGGACAGAGCGCAGACACGGAGACGGACAGAGCGCAGACACGGAGACGGACAGAGCGCAGACACGGAGATAGACAGAGCGCAGACACAGAGACGGACAGAGCGCAGACACGGAGATAGACAGAGCACAGACACAGAGACAGACAGAGCGCAGACACGGAGACAGACAGAGCGCAGACACGGAGATAGACAGAGCGCAGACACAGAGACGGACAGAGCGCAGACACGGAGATAGACAGAGCGCAGACACGGAGACAGACAGAGCGCAGACACGGAGACAGAACAGAGCGCAGACACAGAGACGGACAGAGCGCAGACACGGAGATAGACAGAGCTCAGACACAGAGACAGACAGAGCGCAGACACGGAGATAGACAGAGCGCAGGACACAGAGACGGACAGAGCGCAGACACAGAGACGGACAGAGCGCCAGACACGGAGATAGACAGAGCGCAGACACAGAGACAGACAGAGCGCAGACACAGAGACAGACAGAGCGCAGACACAGAGACAGACAGAGCGCAGACACAGAGACGGACAGAGCGCAGACACGGAGACAGACAGAGCGCAGACACGGAGATAGACAGAGCGCAGACACAGAGACGGACAGAGCGCAGACACGGAGACAGACAGAGCGCAGACACGGAGATAGACAGAGCGCAGACACAGAGACGGACAGAGCGCAGACACGGAGACAGACAGAGCGCAGACACGGAGACACGGAGACCGACAGAGCGCAGACACGGAGACAGAGCGCAGACACAGAGACCGACAGAGCGCAGACACGGAGACCGACAGAGCGCAGACATGGAGACAGACAGAGCGCAGACACGGAGACAGAGCGCAGACACGGAGACAGACAGAGCGCAGACACGGAGACAGACAGAGCGCAGACACGGAGACAGACAGAGCGCAGACACGGAGACCGACAGAGCGCAGACACGGAGACCGGACAGAGCGCAGACACGGAGACAGACAGAGCGCAGACACGGAGACAGACAGAGCGCAGACACGGAGACAGACAGAGCGCAGACACGGAGACAGACAGAGCGCAGACACGGAGACGGACAGAGCGCAGACACGGAGACGGACAGAGCGCAGACACGAGACAGACAGAGCGCAGACACGGAGACAGACAGAGCGCAGACACGGAGAAAGACAGAGCGCAGACACGGAGACAGACAGAGCGCAGACACGGAGACAGACAGAGCGCAGACACGGAGACAGACAGAGCGCAGACACGGAGACGGACAGAGCGCAGACACGGAGACGGACAGAGCGCAGACACGGAGACGGACAGAGCGCAGACACGGAGACGGACAGAGCGCAGACCACGGAGACGGACAGAGCGCAGACACGGAGACAGACAGAGCGCAGACACGGAGACAGACAGAGCGCAGACACGGAGACAGACAGAGCGCAGACACGGAGACAGACAGAGCGCAGACACGGAGACAGACAGAGCGCAGACACGGACACAGACAGAGCCGCAGACACGGGGACAGACAGAGCGCAGACACGGAGACAGACAGAGCGCAGACACGGAGACAGACAGAGCGCAGACACGGAGACAGACAGAGCGCAGACACGGAGACAGACAGAGCGCAGACACGGAGACAGACAGAGCGCAGACACGGAGACAGACAGAGCGCAGACACGGAGACAGACAGAGCCCAGACATGGAAAACAGAGTGCAGACACGGAGACAGACAGAGCGCAGACACGGAGACAGACAGAGCGCAGACACGGAGACAGACAGAGCGCAGACACGGACACAGACAGAGCGCAGACACGGGGACAGACAGAGCGCAGACACGGAGACAGACAGAGCGCAGACACGGAGACAGACAGAGCGCAGACACGGAGACAGACAGAGCGCAGACACGGAGACAGACAGAGCCCAGACATGGAAACAGAGCGCAGACACGGAGACAGACAGAGCGCAGACACGGAGACAGACAGAGCGCAGACACGGAGACAGACAGAGCGCAGACACGGAGACAGACAGAGCGCAGACACGGAGACAGACAGAGCGCAGACACAGAGACAGACAGAGCGCAGACACGGAGACAGACAGAGCGCAGACAAGGAGACAGACAGAGTGCAGACACAGAGACAGACAGAGCGCAGACACGGAGACAGACAGAGCGCAGACACGGAGACAGACAGAGCGCAGACACGGAGACAGACAGAGCGCAGACACGGAGACGGACAGAGCGCAGACACGGAGACGGACAGAGCGCAGACACGGAGACGGACAGAGCGCAGACACGGAGACGCACAGAGCGCAGACATGGAGACAGACAGAGCGCAGACACGGAGACAGACAGAGCGCAGACACGGAGACAGACAGAGCGCAGACACGGAGACAGACAGAGCGCAGACACGGAGACAGACAGAGCGCAGACACGGAGACAGAGCGCAGACACGGAGACAGACAGAGCACAGACACGGAGACAGACAGAGCGCAGACACAGAGACCGACAGAGCGCAGACACGGAGACACGGAGACAGACAGAGCGCAGACACGGAGACAGACAGAGCGCAGACACGGAGACAGACAGAGCGCAGACAAGGAGACAGACAGAGCGCAGACACGGAGACATACAGAGCGCAGACACGAAGACAGACAGAGCGCAGACACGGAGACAGACAGAGCGCAGACACGGAGACAGACAGAGCGCAGACACAGAGACAGACAGAGCGCAGACACGGAGACAGAGCGCAGACACGGAGACAGACAGAGCGCAGACACAGAGACAGACAGAGCGCAGACACAGAGACCGACAGAGCGCAGACACGGAGACCGACAGAGCGCAGACACGGAGACAGACAGAGCGCAGACACGGAGACAGACAGAGCGCAGACACGGAGACCGACAGAGCGCAGACACGGAGACCGACAGAGCGCAGACACGGAGACGGACAGAGCGCAGACACGGAGACAGACAGAGCGCAGACACGGAGACAGACAGAGCGCAGACACGGAGACGGACAGAGCGCAGACACGGACACAGACAGAGCGCCGACACGGAGACGGACAGAGCGCAGACACGGAGACGGACAGAGCGCAGACACGGAGACAGACAGAGCGCAGACACGGAGACAGACAGAGCGCAGACACAGAGATGGACAGAGCGCAGACACAGAGACGGACAGAGCGCAGACACGGAGACGGACAGAGCACAGACACGGAGACAGACAGAGCGCAGACACGGAGACAGACAGAGCGCAGACACGGAGACAGACAGAGCGCAGACACGGAGACAGACAGAGCGCAGACACGGAGACGGACAGAGCGCAGACACGGAGACAGACAGAGCCCAGACATGGAAACAGACAGAGCGCAGACACGGAGACAGACAGAGCGCAGACATGGAAACAGAGCGCAGACACGGAGACAGACAGAGCGCAGACACGGAGACAGACAGAGCGCAGACACGGAGACAGACAGAGCGCAGACACGGAAACAGACAGAGCGCAGACATGGAAACAGACAGAGCGCAGACATGGAAACAGACAGAGCGCAGACACGGAGACAGACAGAGCGCAGACACGGAGACAGACAGAGCGCAGACACGGAGACAGACAGAGCGCAGACATGGAAACAGACAGAGCGCAGACACGGAGACAGACAGAGCGCAGACATGGAAACAGACAGAGCGCAGACATGGAAACAGACAGAGCGCAGACATGGAAACAGACAGAGCGCAGACACGGAGACAGACAGACAGAGCGCAGACACGGAGACAGACAGAGCGCAGACACGGAGACAGACAGAGCGCAGACACAGAGACAGACAGAGCACAGACACAGACAGAGCGCAGACATGGAGATGGACAGAGCGCAGACACGGGGACAGACAGAGCGCAGACACAGAGACAGACAGAGCGCAGACACGGAGACAGACAGAGCGCAGACACGGAGACCGACAGAGCGCAGACACGGAGACAGACAGAGCGCAGACACGGAGACGGACAGAGCGCAGACACGGAGACAGACAGAGCGCAGACACGGAGAGAGACAGAGCGCAGACACGGAGACAGACAGAGCGCAGACACGGAGACAGACAGAGCGCAGACACGGAGACAGACAGAGCGCAGACACGGAGACGGACAGAGCGCAGACACGGAGACAGACAGAGCGCAGACACGGAGAGAGACAGAGCGCAGACACGGAGACAGACAGAGCGCAGACACGGAGACAGACAGAGCGCAGACACGGAGACAGACAGAGCGCAGACACGGAGACAGACAGAGCGCAGACACGGAGACGGACAGAGCGCAGACACGGAGACAGACAGAACGCAGACACGGAGAAGGACAGAGCGCAGACACGGAGACAGACAGAGCGCAGACACGGAGACGGACAGAGCGCAGACACGGAGACGGACAGAGCACAGACACGGAGACAGACAGAGCGCAGACACGGAGACAGACAGAGCGCAGACACGGAGACGGACAGAGCGCAGACACGGAGATGGACAGAGCACAGACACGGAGACAGACAGAGCGCAGACACGGAGACAGACAGAGCGCAGACACGGAGACAGACAGAGCGCAGACACGGAGACAGACAGAGCGCAGACACGGAGACAGACAGAGCGCAGACACGGAGACAGACAGAGCGCAGACACAGAGACAGACAGAGCGCAGACACGAAGACAGACAGAGCACAGACACGGAGACAGACAGAGCACAGACACGGAGACAGACAGAGCGCAGACACAGAGACAGACAGAGCGCAGACACGAAGACAGACAGAGCACAGACACGGAGACAGACAGAGCACAGACACGGAGACAGACAGAGCGCAGACACGGAGACAGACAGAGCGCAGACACGGAGACAGACAGAGCACAGACACGGAGACAGACAGAGCGCAGACACGGAGACGGACAGAGCGCAGACACAGAGACAGACAGAGTGCAGACACGGAGACAGACAGAGCGCAGACACGAAGACGGACAGAGCGCAGACACAGAGACAGACAGAGCGCAGACACGGAGACGGACAGAGCGCAGACAGAGACAGACAGAGCGCAGACACGGAGACAGACAGAGCGCAGACAAGGAGACAGACAGAGCGCAGACGCGGAGACAGACAGACAGAGCGCAGACACGAAGACAGACAGAGAGCAGACACGGAGACAGACAGAGCGCAGACACGGAGAGAGACAGAGCGCAGACACGGAGACAGAGCGCAGACACGGAGACGGACAGAGCGCAGACACGGAGACAGACAGAGCGCAGACACGGAGATGGACAGAGCGCAGACACGGACACGGACAGAGCGCAGACACGGAGACAGACAGAGCACAGACACGGAGACAGACAGAGCACAGACACGGAGACAGACAGAGCACAGACACGGAGACAGACAGAGCGCAGACACAGAGATGGACAGAGCGCAGACACGGAGACAGACAGAGCGCAGACACGGAGATAGACAGAGCGCAGACACGGAGACAGACAGAGCGCAGACACGGAGACGGACAGAGCGCAGACACGGAGACAGACAGAGCGCAGACACGGAGACAGACAGAGCGCAGACATGGAGACAGAGCGCAGACACGGAGATAGACAGAGCGCAGACATGGAAACAGAGCGCAGACACGGAGACGGACAGAGCGCAGACACGGAGACGGACAGAGCGCAGACACGGAGACAGACAGAGCGCAGACACGGAGACAGACAGAGCGCAGACACGGAGACAGACAAAGCGCAGACACGGAGACGGACAGAGCGCAGACACGGAGACAGACAGAGCACAGACACGGAGACGGACAGAGCGCAGACACGGAGATGGACAGAGCGCAGACACGGAGACAGACAGAGCGCAGACACGGAGACAGACAGAGCGCAGACACGGAGACAGACAGAGCGCAGACACGGAGACGGACAGAGCGCAGACACAGAGACAGACAGAGCGCAGACACGGAGACAGACAGAGCGCAGACACGGAGACAGAGCGCAGACACGGAGACAGACAGAGCGCAGACACGGAGACAGACAGAGCGCAGACACGGAGACAGACAGAGCGCAGACACGGAGACAGACAGAGCGCAGACACGGAGACAGACAGAGCGCAGACACGGAGACAGAGCGCAGACACGGAGACAGACAGAGCGCAGACACGGAGACAGACAGAGCGCAGACACGGAGACAGACAGAGCGCAGACACGGAGACAGACAGAGCGCAGACACGGAGACAGACAGAGCGCAGACACGGAGACAGACAGAGCGCAGACACAGAGACAGACAGAGTGCAGACACGGAGACAGACAGAGCGCAGACACGGAGACGGACAGAGCGCAGACACAGAGACAGACAGAGCGCAGACACGGAGACGGACAGAGCGCAGACAGAGACAGACAGAGCGCAGACACGGAGACAGACAGAGCGCAGACAAGGAGACAGACAGAGCGCAGACACGGAGACAGACAGACAGAGCGCAGACACGAAGACAGACAGAGAGCAGACACGGAGACAGACAGAGCGCAGACACGGAGAGAGACAGAGCGCAGACACGGAGACAGACAGAGCGCAGACACGGAGACAGACAGAGCGCAGACACGGAGACAGACAGAGCGCAGACACGGAGACGGACAGAGCGCAGACACGGAGACAGACAGAGCGCAGACACGGAGATGGACAGAGCGCAGACACGGACACGGACAGAGCGCAGACACGGAGACAGACAGAGCACAGACACGGAGACAGACAGAGCACAGACACGGAGACAGACAGAGCACAGACACGGAGACAGACAGAGCGCAGACACGGAGATAGACAGAGCGCAGACACGGAGACAGACAGAGCGCAGACACGGAGACGGACAGAGCGCAGACACGGAGACAGACAGAGCGCAGACACGGAGACAGACAGAGCGCAGACATGGAGACAGAGCGCAGACACGGAGACGGACAGAGCGCAGACACGGAGACGGACAGAGCGCAGACACGGAGACAGACAGAGCGCAGACACGGAGACAGACAGAGCGCAGACACGGAGACAGACAGAGCGCAGACACAGAGACGGACAGAGCGCAGACACGGAGACAGACAGAGCGCAGACACGGAGACAGACAGAGCACAGACACGGAGACAGACAGAGCGCAGACACGGAGATGGACAGAGCGCAGACACGGAGACAGACAGAGCGCAGACACGGAGACAGACAGAGCGCAGACACGGAGACAGACAGAGCGCAGACAAGGAGACAGACAGAGCGCAGACACGGAGACAGACAGAGCGCAGACACGGAGACAGACAGAGCGCAGACACGGAGACAGACAGAGCGCAGACACGGAGACAGACAGAGCGCAGACACAGAGACGGACAGAGCGCAGACACGGAGACAGACAGAGCGCAGACACGGAGACAGACAGAGCGCAGACACGGAGACAGACAGAGCGCAGACACGGAGACAGACAGAGCGCAGACACGGAGACAGACAGAGCGCAGACACGGAGACAGAGCGCAGACACGGAGACAGAGCGCAGACACGGAGACAGACAGAGCGCAGACACGGAGACAGACAGAGCGCAGACACGGAGACAGACAGAGCGCAGACACGGAGACAGAGCGCAGACACGGAGACAGAGCGCAGACACGGAGACAGACAGAGCGCAGACACGGAGACAGACAGAGCGCAGACACGGAGACAGACAGAGCGCAGACACGGAGACAGACAGAGCGCAGACACGGAGACAGACAGAGCGCAGACACGGAGACAGACAGAGCGCAGACACGGAGATGGACAGAGCGCAGACACGGAGACAGACAGAGCGCAGACACAGAGACAGACAGAGCGCAGACACAGAGACAGACAGAGCGCAGACACGGAGACAGACAGAGCGCAGACACGGAGACAGACAGAGCGCAGACATGGAAACAGACAGAGCGCAGACACGGAGACAGACAGAGCGCAGACACGGAGACATACAGAGCGCAGACACGGAGACAGACAGAGCGCAGACACGGAGACAGAGCGCAGACACGGAGACAGACAGAGCGCAGACACGGAGACAGACAGAGCGCAGACACGGAGACAGACAGAGCGCAGACACGGAGACAGACAGAGCGCAGACACGGAGACAGACAGAGCGCAGACACGGAGACAGACAGAGCGCAGACACGGAGACAGACAGAGCGCAGACACGGAGACATACAGAGCGCAGACACAGAGACAGACAGAGCGCAGAGACGGAGACAGACAGAGCGCAGAGACGGAGACAGACAGAGCGCAGACACGGAGACAGACAGAGCGCAGACACGGAGACAGACAGAGCGCAGACACGGAGACAGACAGAGCGCAGACACGGAGACAGACAGAGCGCAGACACGGAGACAGACAGAGCGCAGACACGGAGACAGACAGAGCGCAGACACGGAGACAGACAGAGCGCAGACACGGAGACAGACAGAGCGCAGACACGGAGACAGACAGAGCGCAGACACGGAGATGGACAGAGCGCAGACACGGAGACAGACAGAGCACAGACACAGAGACAGACAGAGCGCAGACACGGAGACAGACAGAGCGCAGACACGGAGACAGAGCGCAGACACGGAGACAGACAGAGCGCAGACACGGAGACAGACAGAGCGCAGACACGGAGACAGACAGAGCGCAGACACGGAGACAGACAGAGCGCAGACACGGAGACAGAGCGCAGACACGGAGACAGAGCGCAGACACGGAGACAGACAGAGCGCAGACACGGAGACAGACAGAGCGCAGACACGGAGACAGACAGAGCGCAGACACGGAGACAGACAGAGCGCAGACACGGAGACAGACAGAGCGCAGACACGGAGACAGACAGAGCGCAGACACGGAGATGGACAGAGCGCAGACACGGAGACAGACAGAGCGCAGACACGGAGACGGACAGAGCGCAGACACGGAGACAGACAGAGCGCAGACACGGAGACAGACAGAGCGCAGACACGGAGAAGGACAGAGCGCAGACACGGAGACGGACAGAGCGCAGACACGGAGACAGACAGAGCGCAGACACGGAGACAGACAGAGCGCAGACACGGAGACAGACAGAGCGCAGACACGGAGACAGACAGAGCGCAGACACGGAGACAGACAGAGCGCAGACACGGAGACAGACAGAGCGCAGACACGGAGACAGACAGAGCGCAGACACGGAGACAGACAGAGCGCAGACACGGAGACAGACAGAGCGCAGACACGGAGAAGGACAGAGCGCAGACACGGAGACAGACAGAGCGCAGACACGGAGACAGACAGAGCACAGACACGGAGACGGACAGAGCGCAGACACGGAGACGGACAGAGCGCAGACACGGAGACGGACAGAGCGCAGACACGGAGACAGACAGAGCGCAGACACGGAGACAGACAGAGCACAGACACGGAGAAGGATAGAGCGCAGACACGGAGACAGACAGAGCGCAGACACGGAGACAGACAGAGCGCAGACACGGAGACAGACAGAGCGCAGACACGGAGACAGAGCGCAGACACGGAGACCGACAGAGCGCAGACACGGAGACGGACAGAGCGCAGACACGGAGACAGAGCGCAGACACGGAGACCGACAGAGCGCAGACACGGAGACGGACAGAGCACAGACACGGAGAAGGATAGAGCGCAGACACGGAGACAGACAGAGCACAGACACGGAGACAGACAGAGCGCAGACACGGAGACAGACAGAGCGCAGACACGGAGACAGACAGAGCGCAGACACGGAGAAGGATAGAGCGCAGACACGGAGACAGACAGAGCGCAGACACGGAGACGGACAGAGCGCAGACACGGAGACGGACAGAGCGCAGACACTGAGACGGACAGAGCGCAGACACGGAGATAGACAGAGCGCAGACACGGAGACGGACAGAGCGCAGACACGGAGACAGACAGAGCGCAGACACGGAGACAGACAGAGCACAGACACGGAGAAGGACAGAGCGCAGACACGGAGACAGACAGAGCGCAGACACGGAGACAGACAGAGCGCAGACACAGAGACAGACAGAGCGCAGACACAGAGATGGACAGAGCGCAGACACGGAGACAGACAGAGCACAGACACGGAGACAGACAGAGCGCAGACACAGAGACAGACAGAGCACAGACACGGAGACAGACAGAGCGCAGACACGGAGACAGACAGAGCGCAGACACAGAGACAGACAGAGCGCAGACACAGAGACAGACAGAGCACAGACACGGAGACAGAGCGCAGACACGGAGACAGACAGAGCGCAGACACGGAGACAGACAGAGCACAGACACAGAGACAGACAGAGCGCAGACACGGAGACAGAGCGCAGACACGGAGACAGAAAGAGCGCAGACACAGAGACAGACAGAGCGCAGACACGGAGACAGAAAGAGCGCAGACACAGAGACAGACAGAGCACAGACACAGAGACAGACAGAGCGCAGACACGGAGACAGACAGAGCGCAGACACGGAGACAGACAGAGCGCAGACACGGAGACAGACAGAGCGCAGACACGGAGACAGACAGAGCGCAGACACGGAGACAGACAGAGCGCAGACACAGAGATGGACAGAGCGCAGACACGAAGACAGACAGAGCGCAGACACGGAGACAGACAGAGCACAGACACAGAGACAGACAGAGCGCAGACACGGAGACAGAGCGCAGACACGGAGACAGACAGAGCGCAGACACAGAGACAGACAGAGCACAGACACAGAGACAGACAGAGCGCAGACACGGAGACAGAGCGCAGACACGGAGACAGACAGAGCGCAGACACGGAGAAGGACAGAGCGCAGACACGGAGACAGACAGAGCGCAGACACGGAGACAGAGCGCAGACACGGAGAAGGACAGAGCGCAGACACGGAGAAGGACAGAGCGCAGACACAGAGACGGACAGAGCGCAGACACGAAGACAGACAGAGCGCAGACACGGAGACAGACAGAGCACAGACACAGAGACAGACAGAGCGCAGACACGGAGACAGACAGAGCACAGACACAGAGACAGACAGAGCGCAGACACGGAGACAGAGCGCAGACACGGAGACAGACAGAGCGCAGACACGGAGAAGGACAGAGCGCAGACACGGAGACAGACAGAGCGCAGACACGGAGACAGAGCGCAGACACGGAGACAGACAGAGCGCAGACACAGAGATGGACAGAGCGCAGACACGAAGACAGACAGAGCGCAGACACGGAGACAGACAGAGCACAGACACAGAGACAGACAGAGCGCAGACACGGAGACAGACAGAGCGCAGACACGGAGACAGACAGAGCGCAGACACGGAGACAGAAAGAGCGCAGACACGGAGACAGACAGAGCACAGACACGGAGACAGACAGAGCGCAGACACGGAGACAGAGCGCAGACACGGAGACAGACAGAGCGCAGACACGGAGAAGGACAGAGCGCAGACACGGAGACAGACAGAGCACAGACACGGAGACGGACAGAGCGCAGACACGGAGATGGACAGAGCGCAGACACGGAGACAGACAGAGCGCAGACACGGAGACAGAGCGCAGACACGGAGAAGGACAGAGCGCAGACACGGAGACAGACAGAGCGCAGACACGGGGACAGACAGAGCGCAGACACGGAGACAGACAGAGCGCAGACACGGAGATGGACAGAGCGCAGACGCTACAAAATATAGAGCGCAGTGAGGATCAGAATATGCTGCCTGTTGGGAACTGATAAGAGTTTCTTTTCTATAATGAGTAAAGTGAGGAATGTGATGAGGACACACAGACAGTTCTTATTTCAGACTCATAGTGAGTGGATGAGGGGAGGACGGCCCGTCTTCCTGCGCTCTCCCTGTCAGACATGTGCGGTTTTCTGTCTCTCTGTGTTTATATCTCCAACGAGGAACAGACTTCTGTTTCCATAAAAGGAGAAAAATAGACGAGGAGGGACCCTCCCAATCCCACATCCATCCCCATTCCTACAACCCTGAGAAACCCTCATTCTGCCCGCTGGACCCAGGCTGCATGTCAGTACTCTGCTACCCTCCCTACTACCCCTCTACTACCCCCTCTACTACACTCTGCTACCCTCCCTACTACCCCTTCCTACTACCCCTCCCTACTACACTCTGCTACCCTCCCTACTACCCCCCTACTACCCCTCCCTACTACACTCTGCTACCCTCCCTACTACCCCTTCCTACTACCCCTCCCTACTACACTCTGCTACCCTCCCTACTACCCCCCTACTACCCCTCCCTACTACACTCTGCTACCCTCCCTACTACCCCTTCCTACTACCCCTCCCTACTACACTCTGCTACCCTCCCTACTACCCCCCTACTACCCCTCCCTACTACACTCTGCTACCCTCCCTACTACCCTTCCTACTACCCCTCCCTACTACACTCTGCTACCCTCCCTACTACCCCCCTACTACCCCTCCCTACTACACTCTGCTACCCTCCCTACTACCCCTTCCTACTACCCCTCCCTACTACACTCTGCTACCCTCCCTACTACCCCCTACTACCCCTCCCTACTACACTCTGCTACCCTCCCTACTGCCCCCCTACTACCCCCCTACTACCCCTCCCTACTACCCCTCTACTACACTCTGCTACTCTCCCTACTACCCCTCCCTACTACCCCCCTACTAGCCCTCCTTACTACACTCTGCTACCCTCCCTACTACCCCTCCCTACTACACTCTGCTACCCTCCCTACTACCCCCCTACTACCCCTCCCTACTACCCCCCTACTACCCCTCCCTACTACCCCTCCCTACTACCCCTCCCTACCTACACTCTGCTACCCTCCCTACTACCCCTCCCTACTACACTCTGCTACCCTCCCTACTACCCCCTCTACTACACTCTGCTACCCTCCCTACTACCCCCCTAGTACCCCTCCTTACTACACTCTGCTACCCTCCCTACTACCCCCCTACTACCCCTCCCTACTACCCCTCCCTACTACACTCTGCTACCCTCCCTACTACCCCTCCCTACTACACTCTGCTACCCTCCCTACTACACCTCTGCTACCCTCCCAACTACCCCCCTACTACCCCCCTACTACCCCTTCCTACTACCCCTCCCTACTACACTCTGCTACCCTCCCTACTACCCTCCCTACTACCCCCCTACTACCCCTTCCACTACACTCTGCTACCCTCCCTACTACCCCTCCCTACCACCCCCCTACTACCCCTTCCTACTATGCTCTGCTACCCTCCCCTACTACCCCCCTACTACCCCTTCCTACTACACTCTGCTACCCCTCCCTACTACCCCTCCCTACTACCCCTTCCTACTACCCCTCCCTACTACACTCTGCTACCCTCCCTACTACCCCTCCCTACCACCCCCCTACTACCCCTTCCTACTATGCTCTGCTACCCTCCCTACTACCCCTCCTTACTATGCTCTGCTACCCTCCCTACTACCCCCCCTACTACCCCTCCTTATTACACTCTGCTACCCTCCCTACTACCCCCTCCCTACTACCCCTCCCTACTACACTCTGCTACCCTCCCTACTACCCCTCCCTACTACACTCTGCTACCCTCCCTACTACCCCTCCCTACCACCCCTCCCTACTACACTCTGCTACCCTCCCTACTACCCCCTACTACCCCCCTACTACCCCTCCCTACTACACTCTGCTACCCTCCCTACTACCCCCCTACTACCCCCCTACTACCCCTCCCTACTACACTCTGCTACCCTCCCTACTACCCCCCTACTACCCCTCCCTACTACCCCCCTACTACCCCTCCTTACTACACTCTGCTACCCTCCCTACTACCCCCCTACTACCCCTTCCTACTACCCCTCCCTACTACCCCTCCTTACAATGCTCTGCTAACCTCCCTACTACCCCCCTACTACCCCTCCTTACTACACTCTGCTACCCTCCCAACTAACCTTCCTACTACCCCTTCCTACTACACTCTGCTACCCTCCCTACTACCCCTCCCTACTACCCCCCTACTACCCCTTCCTACTACCCCTTCCTACTACACTCTGCTACCCTCCCTACTACCCCTCCCTACTACCCCCCTACTACCCCTTCCTACTACCCCTCCCTACTACACTCTGCTACCCTCCCTACTACCCCTCCCTACTACCCCCCTACTACCCCTTCCTACTACACTCTGCTACCCTCCCTACTACCCCCCTACTACCCCTTCCTACTACCCCTCCCTACTACACTCTGCTACCCTCCCTACTACCCCTCCCTACCACCCCCTACTACCCCTTCCTACTATGCTCTGCTACCCTCCCTACTACCCCCTACTACCCCTTCCTACTACACTCTGCTACCCTCCCTACTACCCCTCCCTACTACCCCTTCCTACTACCCTTCCCTACTACACTCTGCTACCCTCCCTACTACCCCTCCCTACCACCCCCCTACTACCCCTTCCTACTAAGCTCTGCTACCCTCCCTACTACCCCTCCTTACTTTGCTCTGCTACCCTCCCTACTACCCTCCCTACTACCCCTCCTTACTATGCTCTGCTATCCTCCCTACTACCCCTTCCTAAAACCCCCCCTACTACACTCTGCTACCCTCCCTACTACTCCTTCCTACTACACTCTGCTACCCTCCCTACTACCCCTTCCTACCATGCTCTGCTACCCTCCCTACTACCCCTCCCTACTACGCTCTGCTACCCTCTCTACTACCCCTTCCTATTATGCTCTGCTACTCTCCCTACTACCCCTCCCTACTACCCACCTACTACCCCTTCCTACTATGCTCTGCTAACCCTCCCTACTACCCCTGTTTACTATGCTCTGCTACCCTCCCTACTACCCCTTCCCTACTATGCTCTGCTACTCTCCCTACTACCCCTCCCTACTACCTACCTACTACCCCTTCCTACTACCCCCCCTACTACTCCTCCCTACTACACTCTGCTACCCTCCCTACTACCCCTTCCTACTACCCCCCTACTACCCCTTCCTACTACACTCTGCTACCCTCCCTACTACCCCCCTACTACCCCTTCCTACTATGCTCTGCTACCCTCCCTACTACCCCTTCCTACTACCCCTCCCTACTACCCCTTCCTACTATGCTCTGCTACCCTCCCTACTACCCCTCCCTACTACCCACCTACTACCCCTTCCTACTATGCTCTGCTACCCTCCCTACTACCCCTCCCTACTATGCTCTGCTACCCTCCCTTCTACCCCTTCCTACTACCCCTTCCTACTATGCTCTCCTACTCTCCCTACTACCCCTCCCTACTACCTACCTACTACCCCTTCCTACTATGCTCTGCTACTCTCCCTACTACCCCTCCCTTCTACCCTCTGCTACCCTCCCTACTACCCCCTTCCTACTACCCCCCTACTACACTCTGCTACCCTCCCTACTACCCCTTCCTACTACCCCCTCTACTACACTCTGCTACCCTCCCTACTACCCCTTCCTACTACCCCCCTACTATGATCTGCTACCTCACACCTCCCTACTACCTCTTCCTACTACCCCCCTACTACCCCTTGCTACTATGCTCTGCTACTCTCCCTACTACCCCTCCCTACTACCCCCCTACTACACTCTGCTACCCTCCCTACTACCCCTTCCTACTACCCATCCCTACTACCCCTTTCCTACTACCCCCCTACTACCCCTTTCCTACTACGCCTTCCTACTA
>JBBGZY010003657.1:0-20679 GCA_037952925.1 Lithobates clamitans
AGACTCCGGGGGCAAGAGACTCCGGGGGCAAGAGACTCCGGGGGCAAGAGACTCCGGGGGCAAGAGACTCCGGGGGCAAGAGACTCCGGGGGCAGAGACTCCGGGGGCAAGAGACTCCGGGGGCAAGAGACTCCGGGGGCAAGAGACTCCGGGGCAAGAGACTCCGGGGGCAAGAGACTCCGGGGGCAAGAGACTCCGGGGGCAAGAGACTCCGGGGACAAGAGACTCCGGGGGACACCGGGACTCAGAGATCTGCACATACCGTCCGGACATTTATTAAGTGATCACAACCAGTGTGACATTTCAGAGCCTCGCAGGGCCCCTTCACCAGATGAGTGATCCCGGACGAGGTTCAGAAACTTGGCATCACATGCCTAGCAAAGGGTCCTGCAAGGGTTCCGAAACGTTGCATCAGATGCCTAAGGAAGGGGTCCCTGTTAATGGCATCATCTACCTAGTGAAGGGTCCTGCAAAGCTCTGAAACCTTGCCTCACATGCCTAAAAAAGGGGTCCTGTGAGGTTCTGAAATGTTGCATCAGATGCCCAAGTCAGGCACGTGGTGCAATGTTGCAGAGCCTCACAGGACCCTGTTATAGGCATGTATTGCAATGTTTCAGATCCTCATAGGACCCCTTTTGTAGGCAACATTTTAGAGACCCATAAGGCAGTGCTGGGACAAGATTATCCAGTGCCCAGGGCAAAGATGCCAAATTGCTGCCCCCCTTCATTATGTGTAAGCTTATGAGGAGGAGGGGGAGAGAGAGCACAGCCCGCACCTCCTCCTGACTCTCTCCTTTTCTCCTTGACGCTTCCAGCGCTGGGCTGACAGAAGTAGTTATGATGCCGTCAATACTCCTGTCAGCCTTACAGTAGAAGGAACTTGCGGCGCCTCCATCCCTACAATACACAGTGCGCCCAGGGCAGCTGTGCCTTCTGCCCACCGCCCGTCTTGGCCCTGCTCACAAGACCCTTTACTAGGCATATAAGTGATGCAATGTTTCAGAGCCTGTGACAGACTCACCCCATGATTGGCCTCCTCTCTCCCCCATTGATTGGTCCGCCCTCTCTCCCATTGATTGGCCTCCTCTCTCCCATTGATTGGTCCGCCCTCTCTCCCATTGATTGGCCTCCTCTCTCCCATTGATTGGCCTCCTCTCTCCCATTGATTGGCCTCTTCTCTCCCATTGATTGGCCTCCCTCTCTCCCATTGATTGGCCTCTTCTCTCCCATTGATTGGCCTCCTCTCTCCCATTGATTGGCCTCTTCTCTCCCATTGATTGGCCTCCTCTCTCCCATTGATTGGCCTCCTCTCTCCCATTGATTGGCCTCTTCTCCCCCATTGATTGGTCCACCCTCTCTCCCATTGATGGCCCCCCTCTCCCATTGATGGCCCCCCCTCCCATGAATGGCCCACCCTCTCTCCTACTGATGGCCCCCCCTCTCTCATTGATTGGCCCCCCTCTCTCCCATTGATTGGCCTCCTCTCCCCCATTGATTGGTCCGCCCTCTTTCCCATTTATGGCCCCCCTCTCCCATGAATGGCCCGCCCTCTCTCCTACTGATGGCCCCCCCTCTCTTATTGATTGGCCCCCCTCTCTCCCATTGATTGGCCTCCTCTCCCCCATTGATTGGTCCGCCCTCTTTCCCATTTATGGCCCCCCTCTCCCATGAATGGCCCGCCCTCTCTCCTACTGATGGCCCCCCCCTCTCTCATTGATTGGCCCCCTCTCTCCTATTGATTGGCCTCCTCTCTTCCATTGATTGGTCCGCCCTCTCTCCCATGAATGGACCGCCCTCTCCCATGAATGGCCCGCCCTCTCCCATGAATGGCCCGCTCTCTCTCCTACTGATGGCCCCCCTCTCTCCCATTGATTGGCCCCCCTCTCTCCCATTGATTGCCCCCCTCTCTCTCCCATTCATGGCCCCCCTCTCTCCCATTCATTGGCCTCCCTCTCTCCCCATTCATTGCCCCCCCTCTCTCCCCATTCATTGGCCCCCTCTCTCCCCCATTCATTGGCCCCCTCTCTCCCATTCATTGGCCCCCCTCTCTCCCATTCATTGGCCCCCCTCTCTCCCCCATTCATTGCCCCCCCTCTCTCCCCCATTCATTGCCCCCCCTCTCTCCCCCATTTATTGGCCCCCCTCTCTCCCCCATTCATTGGCCCCCCTCTCTCCAATTCATTGGCCCCCTCCTCTCCTCCCATTCATTGCCCCCCCTCTCTCTCCCATTCATTGGCCCCCCTCTCTCCCATTCATTGGCCCCCTCTCTCTCCCATTCATTGGCCCCCCTCTCTCTCCCATTCATTGGCCCCCCTCTCTCTCCCATTCATTGGCCCCCTCTCTCCCATTCATTGGCCTCCCTCTCTCCCCCATTCATTGCCCCCCCTCTCCCCCCATTCATTGGCCCCCCTCTCTCCCATTCATTGGCCCCCTCTCTCCCATTCATTGGCCCCCCTCTCTCCCATTCATTGGCCCCCCTCTCTCCCCCATTCATTGCCCCCCCTCTCTCCCCCATTTATTGGCCCCCTCTCTCCCCCATTCATTGGCCCCCCTCTCTCCCATTCATTGGCCCCCCTCTCTCCCATTCATTGCCCCCCCTTCTCTCCCATCCTTGGCCCCCCTCTCTCCCATTCATTGGCCCCCTCTCTCTCCCATTCATTGCCCCCCCTCTCTCCCCATTCATTGGCCCCCTCTCTCCCATGATGGCCCCCCTCTCTCTCCCATTCATTGGCCCCCCTCTCTCCCATTGATTGGCCCCCCTCTCTCCCATGCAGACATCTCTCCAGTCACTCCTGAGCTGTACAGCCCCCCCCCCCCACATCTTCCTAAGCAGAGCAGCAGCTTCTGTCCAGCCCTATGGATCCATCGCTGGCACATCCCGGGGAACTTCCAGAA
Source organism: Lithobates clamitans (assembly GCA_037952925.1). Taxonomy (NCBI): domain Eukaryota; kingdom Metazoa; phylum Chordata; class Amphibia; order Anura; family Ranidae; genus Lithobates; species Lithobates clamitans. Next base: position 2,896 of record JBBGZY010003657.1, read on the forward strand.
TCCAAGTCAAACAAGCTGCATCCGCCCGGCTGGCCCGAGAATTCTTTGTTCCCGAAAATAATAAAATTTATTCCTGGAATCGTTTTTATTTGCGCAATATGCGGTTGCTGAAATGATTCCAAAAAATCCTAAAATGGGGTTTCTGTATATTACCTGTGTGTTTGAATCTACAGGGCTTTGAAAAAGTATTCACCCCCCTTGGGTTTTTACCTATTTTGTTACATTACAGCCTTTAGTTCAATGTTTTTTTTAATCTGAATTCTATGTGATGATCAGAACACAATAGTCTAAGTTGGGGAAGTAAAATAGAAAACATATACATAAAAACTATTTTTCAGAAATAAAAAACTGATAATTGTCATGTGCGTATGTATTCACCCCCTTTGTTATGAAGCCCATAAAAATCTCTGGTGCAACCAATTACCTTCAGAAGTCACATAATTAGTGAAATGATGTCACCTGTGTGCAATCTAAGTGTCACATGACCTGTCATTACATAGACACACCTTTCTGAAAGGCCCCAGAGGCGGCAACACCTAAGCAAGAGGCACCACTAACCAAACACTGCCATGAAGACCAAGGAACTCTCCAGACAAGTAAGGGACAATGTTGTTGAGAAGTACAAGTCAGGGTTAGGTTATAAAAAAATATCCAAATCTTTGATGATCCCTAGGAGCCCCATCAAATCTATCATAACCAAGTGGAAAGAACATGGCGCAACAGCCAACCTGCCAAGAGACGGCCGCACACCAAAACTCACGGGGCGGGCAAGGAGGGAATTAATCAGAGAGGAGCACAGAGACCTAAGGGAACCCTGGAGGAGCTGCAGAGTTCCACAGCAGAGACTGGAGTATCTGTACATAGGACCACAATAAGCCGTACGCTCCATAGAGTTGGGCTTTATGGCAGAGTGGCCAAAAGAAAGACGTTACTTTCACCAAAAAACAAAATGGCACGTTTTGAGTTTGGGAAAAGGCATGTGGGAGACTCCCGAAATGTATGGAGGAAGGTGCTCTGGTCTGATGAGACTAAAATTCAACTTTTTGGCCATCAAAGAAAACGCTATGTCTGGTGCAAACCCAACACATCACATCACCCAAAGAACACCATCCCCACTGTGAAACATGGTGGTGGCAGCATCATGCAGTGGGGATGTTTTTCAGCAGTCAGGACTGGGAAACTGGTCAGAGTTGAGGGAAAGATGGATGGTGATAAATACAGGGATATTCTTGAGCAAAACCTGTAGCACTCTGTGTGTGATTTGAGGCTAGGATGGAGGTTCACCTTCCAGCAGGGACAATGACCCAAACACACTGCTAAAGCAACACTTGAGTGGTTTAAGGGGAAATACGTAAATGTGTTGGAATGGCCTAGTCAAAGCCCAGACCTCAATCCAATAGAAATTCTGTGGTCAGACTTAAAGATTGCTGTTCACAAGCGCAAAACCATCCAATTTGTAGGAGCTGGAGCAGTTTGCGAGGAGGAATGGGCAGAAATCCCAGTGGTAAGATGTGGCACCTCATAGAGACTTATCCAAAGAGACTTGGAGCTGTGATAACCGCAAAAGGTGGATCTACAAAGTATTGACTTTAGGGGGGTGAATAGTTTTGCACATTTACTTTTTCTGTTATTTTGTCCTATTGTTGTTTGTTTCACATAAAAAAAAAACCAAAAACTTCAAAGTTGTGGGCGTGTTCTGTAAAATAAATGATCAAATCCTCAAACAATCCATGGTAATTCCAGGATGTGAGGCAACAAAACACGACAAATGCCAAAGGGGGGTGAAACTTTTGCAAGGCACCGTAGCGCTATTCACATTAATTTATTAAAAAAAAACACCAAACACAGAAGTAATTCATAAAGAAGGTAAATGGAGTGCAGCCTAACATTAGGGGTGGCTGTGTGTGCTCGTATTCACTTGTATTCTCTCCCCGTCAGAGGAGAATAGTCAGCCCCGGTGTCCGGTCCTCGGCCTGACTGCAGAACTGAATCACCGGGGAGATATACTAAAAGGAAAAGACATTTACTTGGCAAAATAAAGAGTTAAGAAAAAAAGTTAAGGTTAAATAAATAAATATGTTAAGTTAAATAAAGTTAAATCTAAAAGGCAAAACTGTTTATTTGTATTAAGTTTTGGATGGAGGGCAGAGGATTAGACTCCCTGTCAGTTTTTATTGTTGTCTCTGTTCCCCGTTCTCACTCTCGAATTGTCCTGCTGATAGTTATCATTGAAAGCGAATCTAAAATAAAATCCCAAATTTTGGGTTGTCCCCAGAAAGTAATAGAGGGGAAATCTTCCAATGAGGACACAAGTTCTGGTGACCTGGGGGGGGGGGGGGGGTCCCCAAGAATTCCTTATTTGCAGGGATTTCCTCTCACTTCCTGTTTGGCTATGGGACAGAAAGTGAAGGGAAATCTCATCACTGGGACACAGGTGCTGAAAAAAAAAAGAAAAGCTGACTGAGGTTATAACCCCCCTCCCCCCTTACTGTATCCAAAATGAAAAAGAAAGTTTTGTCTAGAATTCTACTAAGACTCGGCCTTTTCTGGCATTTTTGTTTAAATCAGTATTTTTTGCTAGAAAATGACTTATAACCCCCAAAACCAGTGGCGGCTGGTGCTCCATCGGTTTGGGGGGGTGGCAGACAGACCTGGCCACAGCCCCTCCCCCCCGTCGCTCTAACCCGACACCCCACACTACCCCCCCCCCGGCTCACCCTCCTGCCCGCCAGGCCCCCGTCAGCCCCGCACTTACCCCGTGCGGTCACGGCTGCGGCAGCGGCTTTCCACCCTCCCTCTCCTCTGTGTCCCGGCCGTTGCTTCTCCTCTCGGCCAATCGGGTCTTAGAACCCGTTTCCTGATTGGCTGGGAGGAGAAACAGGGAAGACAATAGCGAACATTAAAATTTGCTAAATGTCACACAACAGGGTGGGCTCAGGGTGCAATGCTCTGCTCCCTAAGACCACCCTTATTAAAGCCAATGGATTGGGGGGGGGGCGGCGCCCGTGCACCCCTAATGAGCGACCGCCACTGCCCCAAACATTATAGATTTTTTTATTAGCAGAGACCCTAGAGAATAAAATGGCGATCAATTTTTTGTGTCACAGGGTATTTGGGCGGTGGCTTTTCAAATGCAATTTATTGCAAAAAAATACACTTTAATGAATTAAAAAACAAAAATCACAATATATTCCCAATTCTTTTGTGTACTTACCTGCTCTGTGTAATGGAATTGTATATAGTGGCCCCCGAACCTCCTCTTCTCGGGTCCCTCACCGGCACTCCTGGGCCCTCCCTCTTTCCAGTCCCCCCCCCCCCATTAGAAGCTGCTTTCCATGGGGACACTCATGCGCGCTCGCTCCTGGCTTGGCCCCGCCCCCCACTTCCTGGTCACCGGCTTTGATTGGCAGCAGTGTGAGCCAATGGCTCCTGGTTCCCCCGGCAAAGCCAGCGAGACCCGGAAGGGAGGGAAGAGAAGAGCTGCAGACGGGCATGTCGCTGAATCGAATGAGGGCTCCGGTAATTATAAGGGGGGGATCAATGCCTAAAACATGCATTGAGGTAAAAAATGTTTAGGCTTTAGAACCAATTTAAGCCTTGGGATGCGCCCAACACCAAGTGAATATCTTTTATTCACTTGTATTCTCTCCCTGTCAGAGTGGTCAGCTCAGTGTCCGGCCCTCAGAGGGGCAGAATATTTCCCGGCAGTGTGATGACATTCTCTGGGGGCGGAGCCCTCCGGATGACATCACTACTTTTCAATTCCCCAATTCGGAAAGCCGACAGTCCTGATGCCCCCCTCACCCATCGAACACCTCCGACACGGGCGGTCCCCCTCCCCCATCCCCCCCACCTCCCAGCCGGCATCTTTCAAAAATATTGCTGAGGGGCAGAAAAGTCGGAATGTTACGTCTGGGATGTCAGGAATGTCATTCTCCTTACCGGCCACAAATGTTCAGAAGAGCGGAGATGGGAAATGTCTGACACTCCCCTGTTGGGTGTAGAGATGGAATATGACCCCCCCCTCCTCCCCCCCTCGCTGGCTCAGTGTCGGTGGATCTGTCTGTACAGGCTGTACAGGGTTTGGCACCCGGACAGCAGAATGTGTCTGAGCCTGACACCAACTCTGTCACCGGGAACACCTCCAGAGAGAGCGAAGAGCTTCCTTCCAGGACCCCCCCCTCCCCCCACCCAGGGAAATCACATCGCCTGGCTGGGGGGCCCATCTGTAGGGATCACAAAGATGAAAAAACCTCCATAAACCCCTCGCTGGCACGGGCTTTTCTGGCACTTTTATTTACAAGTTTAAATCAGGAGTTTTTGCTAGAAAATTACTTAGAACCTCCTCACATTATATAAAAATACAATTTTATCCACTTCAATAAAAATGGGCACTTTCACCCCCTTCGTGCCCAGGCCAGTTTCAGCGCTGTCACACTTTGAATGACAATTGCGCGGTCGTGCCACACTGTACACATATTTTTTTTTTCCTCACACAAATAGAGCTTTTCTTTTGGTGGCATTTCATCACTGCTGAGATTTTTATTTTTTACTAGAAAAAAAAAGAAAAAAAACTTAGAAAAAAATATTTTTTCTTAGTTTCTGTCAGTAAATTTTGTAAGTAAGTAATTTTCTCCTTCACTGATGGGCACTGATTAGGCGGCACTGAAGAGGAGGCACTGACTGGCATCACTTATGGGCACCTATTGGTGGCACTGATTAGGTGGCACTGACTGGCATCACTTATGGGCACCTATTGGTGGCACTGACTGGCATCACTGATGGGCACTGATTAGGCGGCACTGTAGAAGAGGCACTGACTGGCATCACTGATGGGCACTGATTAGGCGGCACTGACTGGCATCACTGATGGGCACTGATTAGGCGGCACTGACTGGCATCACTTATGGGCACTGATTAGGCGGCACTGTAGAAGAGGCACTGACTGGCATCACTGATGGGCACTGATTAGGCGGCACTGACTGGCATCACTGATGGGCACTGATTAGGCGGCGCTGACTGGCATCACTGATGGGCACTGATTAGGCGGCACTGACTGGCATCACTTATGGGCACTGATTAGGTGGCACTGATCAGGCGGCACTGACTGGCATCACTTATGGGCACTGATTAGGTGGCACTGACTGGCATCACTTATGGGCACTGATTAGGTGGCACTGATGGGACTTCCCTGTAATCAGTGCACTGATTACCTGCCCAGGTCTCCCCTGTGCAGGGCTGGTGCAAGGATTTTTGACACCCTAGACGAAACCTCATTTTGCCGCCACCCTTGGCTCCACCCCTGACTCCACCCCCTTTGCCCTGCCCAGGAGGTGGCGTTATACAGGAAGCATCGGCTCTGCTTCCTCTAGCGCTGGCTCCAGTGCTGCACTGCGCCTCTAATTACACTGCCGGTCGGACGGAGCAGCTGCCTGAGGCTGAGTTAGTTACATGCTGCAGCCTGCAGAGCATGCAGGCGCGGAGGGAGACCATTGGCCGGGCGCCCCTAGGCAGCAGTGCGCCCTAGGCGGTTGCCTAGTTTGCCTAGTGGTAGCACCGGCCCTGCCCCTTATTGGCACTCCTCGCCATGCACTTGGTCAGTGTGAGGAGAGCCGATTCACAGCACTTCCATATTTATATGTGACCGGCTGTGATTGGACACAGTCCATCACATGGTTAAAGAGCCAGACACGGCACAGCCACGATCGCCACTCTGCGCTCCCCCCCCTCCCCCGGGCGCGTGATAGTGGCCGTCATATGACGTCCTCCCAGAATGAGAGCCGCACCGCCCAGCCGTCATTTGATGGTGGGTGGGGAGCGGTAAGCAGTTAAAGAATTAAAAAAAAAAAAAGAAACAAATATATATAACCTCTAATTTTTTTGTAAAATATAAAAGATGATGTTAGGCCGAGTAAACAGATACCTAGCAGGCCCGCCCACTACAGAAAATTACAGGGGGGGGGGGGGGGGGGGGGCGAGGAAGACCAGGACCAATCCCCCTGCACAAGCAGAGAGAGCAGAGCTCTGGGGGGGGGGGGGTAAAACCAGGCGGCTGTGCTGCACCATTTTTAAATCTGACTGCAACATTTACAGGCCGCCGCCTATCAAACTCGTCCATTGAGTTCAATCAGAGGCGCCTCCACTGTCACCCAACCACATGAAATTCTCCAGACTGTGGAACAGCGTCGCGGTAATTTACAAGGTAAAATATAACGCTTCCTCGTTGCCCATTAAATACCCTCTAAAAAAAGTGATCCAGATGCAGATTCCTCTTCGGAGGGCAATGCCGGCGTGAAAGCCCTTCCAATACGCACATTACATACAAGAGCTGCTTAACCTGCCAAAGAATTGGAACGTCTGTCCATCCATTCCTGAGACAAACTGAGAAATTCTGGAAAAAAAAAAACATCAAACGCTGCACTGTGCCCCATCAAACGCAGCCACTGTGCCCCATCAAACGCAGCCACTGTGCCCCATCAAACGCAGCCACTGTGCCCCATCAAACACTGGCTCACTGTACCCAAACGCTTCCACTGTGCCCCATAAAACGCAGCCACTGTGCCCACAAAAATGCTGCCACTGTGCCCATCAAACGCTGCCACTGTGCCCCATAAAACGCAGCCACTGTGCCCACAAAATGCTGCCACTGTGCCCATCAAACGCAGCCACTATGCCCCAAACGCAGCCATTGTGCCCATCAAACGCTGCCACTGTGCCCACAAAATGCTGCCACTGTGCCCCATAAAACACTGCCACTGTGCCCCATAAAACGCAGCCACTGTGCCCACAAAATGCTGCCACTGTGCCCATCAAACGCTGCCACTGTGCCCCATCAAACGCAGCCACTGTGCCCCATCAAACGCAGCCACTGTGCCCATCAACGCAGCCACTGTGCCCCATCAAACGCAGCCACTGTGCCCCATCAAACACTGGCTCACTGTAACCAAACGCTTCCACTGTGCCCCATAAAACGCAGCCACTGTGCCACAAAATGCTGCCACTGTGCCCATCAAACGCTGCCACTGTGCCCCATAAAACGCAGCCACTGTGCCCACAAAATGCTGCCACTGTGCCCATCAAACGCAGCCACTATGCCCCAAACGCAGCCATTGTGCCCATCAAACGCTGCCACTGTGCCCACAAAATGCTGCCACTGTGCCCCATAAAACACTGCCACTGTGCCCATAAAACGCAGCCACTGTGCCCACAAAATGCTGCCACTGTGCCCATCAAACGCTGCCACTGTGCCCCATAAAATGCAGCCACTGTGCCCACAAAATGCTGCCACTGTGCCCACAAAATGCTGCCACTGTGCCCATCAAACGCTGCCACTGTGCCCCATAAAACACTGCCACTGTGCCCCATAAAACGCAGCCACTGTGCCCACAAAATGCTGCCACTGTGCCCATCAAATGCTGCCACTGTGCCCCATCAAACGCAGCCACTGTGCCCCATCAAACGCAGCCACTGTGCCCCATCAAACGCAGCCACTGTGCCCCATCAAACGCAGCCACTGTGCCCCATCAAACACTGGCTCACTGTACCCAAACGCTTCCACTGTGCCCCATAAAACGCAGCCACTGTGCCCACAAAATGCTGCCACTGTGCCCATCAAACGCTGCCACTGTGCCCCATAAAACGCAGCCACTGTGCCCACAAAATGCTGCCACTGTGCCCATCAAACGCAGCCACTATGCCCCAAACGCAGCCATTGTGCCCATCAAACGCTGCCACTGTGCCCACAAAATGCTGCCACTGTGCCCCATAAAACACTGCCACTGTGCCCCATAAAACGCAGCCACTGTGCCCACAAAATGCTGCCACTGTGCCCATCAAACGCTGCCACTGTGCCCCATAAAATGCAGCCACTGTGCCCACAAAATGCTGCCACTGTGCCCACAAAATGCTGCCACTGTGCCCATCAAACGCTGCCACTGTGCCCCATAAAAGGCAGCCACTATGCCCCATCAAACGCAGCCACTATGCCCCATCAAACGCAGCCATTGTGCCCATCAAACGCTGCCACTGTGCCCCATAAAACGCTGCCACTGTGCCCCATAAAACGCAGCCACTGTGCCCACAAAACGCAGCCACTGTGCCCATCAAACGCAGCCACTGTGCACCATAAAACGCAGCCACTGTGCCCATAAAATGCTGCCACTGTGCCCACAAAATGCTGCCACTGTGCCCACAAAATGCTGCCACTGTGCCCATCAAACGCAGCCACTGTGCACCATAAAACGCAGCCACTGTGCCCACAAAATGCTGCCACTGTGCCCCATCAAACACTGGCTCACTGTACCCAAACGCTTCCACTGTGCCCCATAAAACGCAGCCACTGTGCCCACAAAATGCTGCCACTGTGCCCATCAAACGCTGCCACTGTGCCCCATCAAATTCTGGAACTGTGCCCCATCAAATGCTGCCACTGTGACCCCCCCACATGCTCGCCGTCTGCCCGGCACTTACCCTGTCTCGGTGGTGGGTCAGGCAGCGGGTGATGGCGGTGAGCGGTGGGACCTTGTAGCGGGTCAGACAGCGGCTCCTGTGTCCTCCATGCGTCTCCTCCCCTCCTCCTGATAGACATCCAATCGCAGCGCCTGTCCTTTAGCCAATCAGGTGCTTCAAAACACCCCCGCTGCTGTAATTCAGGTGCCCGGCGTCTGAAAAGGGGCCGGACACATGAAATGGGGGTGGCGGCGGCCATGGATTGATTCATGCAATGCATGATTCTATCCATCTACATAAAGGGCGGCGCCCGTGTGGCCTTAATGGACGCACCGCCACCGATAATGCGGGCCAGATCGGTCTCTGCTGCAGTTACACTTTCACTTACAGGTCTCCTCCACACCTCCACCCAAAGACTGGACAGTGAAAGGAGAAGCAGTACACCAATGAGCTCATCTGTCGCCCTCCTCTCTCCTCCCATCAGTATGGCCCCCTGCACTGCAACACATCTCACTGGCTCCTCGTGCTGCTTCTCCCCACACCCCGAGCTCTGCTGTCAAATGTAGATAGGCCGATCGCATTACACATGAATGAAAATGATGCATTAATAGATTACAGAGCTGCTTTGATTTTTTTGCCTTTAGAAGTCAGCTTTAGGCTCCATTGAGACTTTACATTGAAACTGTGGATGGGGGCAACCTGGATGTTGACTTTGACAACTGTCCCATTGATAACATTAAGATGCGGTTTTCATGCGACCTTTGAAAGTTTACATTGCAGTGCACTGAAAGTCGCATCAAAGTAGTGCAGGAACCTTTTTAAAATCGCTGTGGCTTTAAGCCACATAGATCTGAATGGTTTCCATTGAAATACATGGGTTGCGTCCAAAGTCACATGACAAGTCGCACAAGTGTGACTGGAGTCGCAATCCTAATACATGTGCAGGTGATGATTAACACTTCGATTTCGGCGACCTCCTTACCTTGTCCTCCTCCTCCCGCTGAAGGCACTCCCGTGCTTTCCTCTGCAGCTCCTCCTGGATGGCTCGGGCGTACTCCGAGTCTAATTCCTCGCTGTGGACAGATGACATCATCAGAACACCAGTCATGACATCACATATTATACACAATACACCGACATCTTTACAAGGGACAAAGGACTCCCCGCTAGTATGTGGGCTCCCCGCAGCTGATCTCTTCCACATTATTAACCATGCCTTGCAGACTGTCTGTGTGTGGAGGCGGCCATCTTTCTTGAGGGCAGGGCTCTGCATCCTGATGGTGGGGGGCGGGGGATATGAAAATGAGTAGAAGAGGTGGGGGGAGCCCAGATCCACAGAATAGATGAAGCCAGGAGATTCTTCCACTGCAGGTCCTCTGGTACAGCTTTCCCTCCAGCAAACAGAACAGTAGTGACATCACCAAATCTCACCCCACCCCCCCTGAGACTGGCAGTCCAAAGCAGCAGTGCCTGAGATCTCACACCACAGACCTACAGCTAGAAGGCTCATTGATGGAGGTGGGGGGAGGGAAGGCTCATTGATGGAGGTGGGGAGGGAAGGCTCATTGATGGAGGTGAAGGGGGGGCTCATTGATGGAGGTGGGGAGGGAAGGCTCATTGATGGAGGTGGGGAGGGAAGGCTCATTGATGGAGGTGGGGAGGGAAGGCTCATTGATGGAGGTGGGAAGGGAAGGCTCATTGATGGAGGTGGGGAGAGAAGGCTCATTGATGGAGGTGGGGAGGGAAGGCTCATTGATGGAGGTGGGGAGGGAAGGCTCATTGATGGAGGTGGGAAGGGAAGGCTCATTGATGGAGGTGGGGAGGGAAGGCTCATTGATGGAGGTGGGGGGAGAGAAGGCTTATTGATAGAGGTGGGGAAGGGAAGGCTCGTTGATGGAGGTGGGGAAGGGAAGGCTCGTTGATGGAGGTGGGGAGAGAAGGCTCATTGATGGAGGTGGGGAGGGAAGGCTCATTGATGGAGGTGAAGGGGGGGCTCATTGATGGAGTTGGGGAGGGAAGGCTCATTGATGGAGGTGGGGAGGGAAGGCTCATTGATGGAGGTAGGGGGAGGGAAGGCTCATTAATGGAGGTGGGGGGAGGGAAGGCTCACTGATGGAGGTGGGGGGGGGGGAGAAGGCTCATTGATGGAGGTGGGGGGAGGGAAGGCTCATTGATGGAGGTGGGGGGAGGGAAGGCTCATTGATGGAGGTGGGGAGCGAAGGCTCATTGATGGAGGTGGGGAGGGAGGGAAGGCTCATTGATGGAGGTTGGGAGGGAGGGAAGGCTCATTGATGGAGGTGGGGAGGGAAGGCCCACTGATGGAGGAGGGGAGGGAAGGCCCATTGATGGAGGTGGGGAGGGAAGGCCCATTGATGGAGGTGGGGAGGGAAGGCCCATTGATGGAGGTGGGGAGAGGGAAGGCCCATTGATGGAGGTGGGGAGGGAAGGCCCATTGATGGAGGTGGGGAGAGGGAAGGCCCATTGATGGAGGTGGGGAGGGAAGACCCATTGATGGAGGTGGGGAGGGAAGGCCCATTGATGGAGGTGGGGAGGGAAGGCCCATTGTTGGAGGTGGGGAGGGAAGGCCCATTGATGGAGGTGGGGAGGGAAGGCCCATTGATGGAGGTGGGGAGGGAAGGCACATTGCTGGAGGTGGGGAGGGAAGGCCCATTGCTGGAGGTGGGGAGGGAAGGCCCATTGCTGGAGGTGGGGAGGGAAGGCCCATTGCTGGAGGTGGGGAGGGAAGGCCCATTGCTGGAGGTGGGGAGGGAAGGCCCATTGCTGGAGGTGGGGAGGGAGCAAAGGCTCATTGATGGAGGTGGGGAGGGAGCAAAGGCTCATTGATGGAGGTGGGGAGGGAAGGCTCATTGATGGAGGTGGAGGGAGGGAAGGCTCATTGATGGAGGTGGGGAGCGAAGGCTCATTGATGGAGGTGGGGAGCGAAGGCTCATTGATGGAGGTGGGGAGCGAAGGCTCATTGATGGAGGTGGGGAGCGAAGGCTCATTGATGGAGGTGGGGAGCGAAGGCTCATTGATGGAGGTGGGGAGCGAAGGCTCATTGATGGAGGTGGGGAGCGAAGGCTCATTGATGGAGGTGGGGGGAGGGAGGGCTCATTGATGGAGGTGGGGGGAGGGAGGGCTCATTGATGGAGGTGGGGAGGGAAGGCTCATTGATGGAGGTGGGGAGGGAAGGCCCATTGATGGAGGTGGGGAGGGAAGGCTCATTGATAGAGGTGGGGAGGGAAGGCTCATTGATGGAGGTGGGGGGAGGGAAGGCTCATTAATGGAGGTGGGGGGAGGGAAGGCTCATTGATGGAGGTGGGGGGAGGGAAGGCTCACTGATGGAGGTGGGGGGGGGAGAAGGCTCATTGATGGAGGTGGGGGGAGGGAAGGCTCATTGATGGAGGTGGGGGGAGGGAAGGCTCATTGATGGAGGTGGGGAGCGAAGGCTCATTGATGGAGGTGGGGAGGGAGGGAAGGCTCATTGATGGAGGTGGGGAGGGAGGGAAGGCTCATTGATGGAGGTGGGGAGGGAAGGCCCACTGATGGAGGAGGGGAGGGAAGGCCAGGTGGGGAGGGAAGGCCCATTGATGGAGGTGGGGAGGGAAGGCCCATTGATGGAGGTGGGGAGAGGGAAGGCCCATTGATGGAGGTGGGGAGGGAAGGCCCATTGATGGAGGTGGGGAGGGAAGGCCCATTGATGGAGGTGGGGAGGGAAGGCCCATTGATGGAGGTGGGGAGGGAAGGCCCATTGATGGAGGTGGGGAGGGAAGGCCCATTGATGGAGGTGGGGAGGGAAGGCCCATTGGTGGAGGTGGGGAGGGAAGGCCCATTGGTGGAGGTGGGGAGGGAAGGCCCATTGATGGAGGTGGGGAGGGAAGGCCCATTGTTGGAGGTGGGGAGGGAAGGCCCATTGATGGAGGTGGGGAGGGAAGGCCCATTGATGGAGGTGGGGAGGGAAGGCACATTGCTGGAGGTGGGGAGGGAAGGCCCATTGCTTGAGGTGGGGAGGGAAGGCCCATTGCTGGAGGTGGGGAGGGAAGGCCCATTGCTGGAGGTGGGGAGGGAAGGCCCATTGCTGGAGGTGGGGAGGGAGCAAAGGCTCATTGATGGAGGTGGGGAGGGAGCAAAGGCTCATTGATGGAGGTGGGGAGGGAAGGCTCATTGATGGAGGTGGAGGGAGGGAAGGCTCATTGATGGAGGTGGGGAGCGAAGGCTCATTGATGGAGGTATGGAGCGAAGGCTCATTGATGGAGGTGGGGAGCGAAGGCTCATTGATGGAGGTGGGGGGAGGGAGGGCTCATTGATGGAGGTGGGGAGCGAAGGCTCATTGATGGAGGTGGGGAGCGAAGGCTCATTGATGGAGGTGGGGGGAGGGAGGGCTCATTGATGGAGGTGGGGAGGGAAGGCTCATTGATGGAGGTGGGGAGGGAAGGCCCATTGATGGAGGTGGGGAGGGAAGGCTCATTGATAGAGGTGGGGAAGGAAGGCTCATTGATGGAGGTGGGGAGGGAGCGAAGGCTCACTGATGGAGGTGAGGAGGGAAGGCTCATTGATGGATGTGGGGAGGGAGGGAAGGCCCATTGATGGAGATGGAGGGAGGGAAGGCCCATTGATGGAGGTGGGGAGGGAGCGAAGGCTCATTGATGGAGGTGGGGAGGGAGCGAAGGCTCATTGATGGAGGTGGGGGGGGGGGGGGGGGGATTTGTGCCAGTAAGGATGATTGAGGGGTGTTTTAGCTGGGAGAGGGATTTGGAGTAGGAGGGGATAGAATGTGTACTCAGAGGGGAATTTTGAGCGGTGGAGGATTTGTGTTAGGAGGGGTGATTCTTTTTTTTTTTTTTTTTGAGGGGGGCATTTGTGCTGGGAGGAGGGGGAATTTATGCTTAAGGGGTAATCATGCAGATTATTACCCAATTTTTTTTTTTTTTTTTTTTGGGGGGGGGGGGGGATTTTTGTTGACACATGATGCCCATACATCTGGGGGGGGGGGGGAGGGGGCAGTTTGGCATGTTCGCCCTGGGCGATAGTTGACCTTATCCCGACATGATGCTGGTGTACTCGTCACGTACAATGCTTGTGAGGTACATTGAACCAAGCCATGAAGGTGGCTGGAAGGGCCACTATGGCTCCCACATAGGCCACACCGAGTGCAGTGAAAGATAACAGGGCTCAGGTTGTATCCAGCAGCCTGTGTACACCTAGCTTATAAATACATTATATTCATATTAATTAAGCAAGTCTGCAAGTATCGCCTGTTACCCTACCTCTGCTGTCCCTGGAGACTCTACAAGGATTATTATGGGTTTTCGTCACTATATTTTCCAGACAGAAGCAGACGATGGAAGGCACAGATCCAACACTCACATTTGTTTCTGCTGCTCCAGGCTGAAGACTTTGCTCTGCTGATCTTCTTCATCCTGGAGTTTCTTGGCTATACGGATGTCCTTCTGGACCAGCTTATTCTTCCGGACGTTGGAGGCATAATGCTGCTCGACTGCATGGAACATAATGTACAGAGTGAGGAAAACACTTCTAATGAAGAACAAGTAGATTTCAAGGGAAAAAAAAATGTTTTATTTTTTTTGCTGGGACTCCATGTAGTAAAAGGGGACATAAACAGGATAAATAGGAGTGAGACTTTTTGGGTGCGTAGGTAATAAACCAAACCTTCAAAATCTGTTAAAATGTTTTATTTCGGATTATATATAAAAACATTATTGTAAAAGTAACAAAAACTCCATGGTAAATATCCAGTATATGCAATATGGTGATATTCATGATATCCTCATGCACATTTTTTTTCTACATGTTTTGCCAACTTGGCTTTTTCAGGAAATAATTATGTGCATAGGAGACTATTAAAGGATCCAAAAATACAAATAAGAAAAAAGGAAAAATATCGTATGCATACACACACACAGAGGGAAATTAAATAAATCTGTACAGTGTGAACAAATACAGAGATTTTATATATATATATGATATATAGATATAGATATAGATATAGCGAGAGAGAGAGAGAGAGAGACAGAGAGAGAGAGAAGAGAGAGAGAGAGAGAGAGAGAGAGACAGAGAGAGAAGAGAGAGAGAAGAGAGAGAGAGAAGAGAGAGAGAGAGAAAGAGAGATATCCTGAAGAAGCCAAGTTGGCGAAACATGTAGAAGAAAATGTTTCATGAATATCACTATATTGCATATACTGGATATTTACCATGGAATTGTAGCTGTTACTTTTACAATAAAGTTTTTTTTTTATTTATAATCCAAAACAAAATGTACATTTTTTAAAGGGATTTTTAATGTTTGGTTTAGAACATATGAACCCAAAAAGTCCCACTCCTAGTCATCCTAGTTATGTCTTATACATTATAGGGGATGAGGTGCTATTTGATACACATCCCCTACCCGCATAGTGACCAATTTTTCTATATATGGTAAAAAGGGATGGTCACCGACTTCCAATTCTGGGACTTCTACACCCCCTGCTGGTGGGTCTGTGTAACAATCATACTGATACAAGGGATGAGAACCATTAAATCTACAATCGCAGAGCAGAATGTTGTGACTCCGCTGATTGTAATGAAAAGAATGGAAAGGTCACAGCAAACAGTTGGTGTCTAGGCAGACGCTGACAGTTCACCAAGGAAGACGTATAATGATGGGATTTCTAAGTTCTCTTTCCCTGAAGAACCGGCATCTGCCTGGCCTACTGACCTGAGCCGTTTCCTGGTCTTGCCAAAAGAAACTCAAATGGGGCCGATACCATATCAAAATGATGTGAAATGTTGATGACCTCAATGGGGCGATGTGAAGAGCATGGTGTGCGATGGCGCCACTTATTTATTTATCTCAGGTAATTATATAGCACCGTCAATTTACGCAGCGCTTTACATATATATTGTACATTCACATCAGTCCCCACCCCCAAGGAGCTTACAATCTAATGTCCCCAAGTCACAGTCATACAAACACATACTTACTTTCCTGTTCCTGCAAGCAGTGCGCCAAGGCCCCGTCCTCCAAAACCGCAAAGTCCCGACAAACTGCAAAGACACAGACATGAAACATTGATCGAAGGCGCCGGGTACTGAGCCCAGCGAACGGGGGGGGGGGGCACTTACTAATAGTAAACAAAAGGAGGAGAAGTCCCTGCTGAACTTACCTCCGTGGATGTTAACATTTTCACTGCCACAACCACCAATACAGGGGGGGTAAATTTCACTGCCACTGACAAATATGGGGGGGGGTTCTTAATAGTGACAGCAATGCTAGTGGCTATTATTGCATCGACCAACTCCAATGCTGGGGGTTATTATTATATCCACTGACACCAATGCTGTGGGTTATTATTGCATCCACTGACACCAATGCTGGGTGTTATTATTGCATCCACTGACACCAATGCTGGGGGTTATTATTGCATCCACTGACACCAATGCTGGGGGTTATTATTGCATCCACTGACACCAATGCTGGGGGTTATTATTGCATCCACTGACACCAATGCTGGGGGTTATTATTGCATCCACTGACACCAATGCTGGGGGTTATTATTGCATCCACTGACACCAATGCTGGGGGTTATTATTGCATCCACTGACACCAATGCTGGGGGTTATTATTGCATCCACTGACACCAATGCTGGGGGTTATTGTACTCCAACTTCTACAGTGTACATTGCAACATGCTGCAAAAAATGCAGCATACATTTTTGGGCATTGAGGTGGCCCCTTTGGCAGTAGTGGGGCCACAGTTGAGTCCCTCTAATTTTCAAGTTGACCACCATTGATCTAGTCCATGGAGAGAAGCTTTCTGCCAACACACGGCCAAAGGCTCCGATCTGTGAATGGTTCGGAGGACCGCGGAGCTTACAGTCAGAGCTGGACACCCTCCGGCATATACAAGACATACCTGAGGAATAGGTAGGTGAGCCCCTTGGAGACCCTGTGATGGTAATCCTGCCCCGAGTTGGACTTTTAAGAAAACTGTAGACTGGGAGGCATGACACCGAACATACCGAAAAAAGAGAATTTGGGTTGACATCCAGGTAAAGTTGCAGAACAGGCAGTGCGTCTTATGAATGGTAACAATGGATCTCTCTCACCGCACTGCTCACACTCTAAAAACAAACCAAGATCTACAAAAGAGAAAAGGCGAAGTAACCCCGCAGAGCACATACCACAGCAGAAGGAATGTTCCGGCAGGACGCAGACAATGGCTTGGTGTGGCTGATTCCTGTCATCACCTCCTCCATGCAGAACACAAGACCGGGCAGGTGACCTCCTCTCTTTGTGGAGCTCTCCTGACATCTCGGAGTGAAGTATTTGCGTATTCAATGACTCGGCGTCAGCGGCGCGGTCGGAGAAATTATATGTTTTGAAACAAACCTCCTGTATGAATATCCGTTACCCCCCCGGCAATCAGGAAACTGGATTCCCAGCTCTGCTACGCAGGTGATTTCTTCATCATGAAGCTGCACAACCGGCAACAACTCCAACCCTCTCCAGACGGATCGCAGGGGAGTAGAAGATGTGACCGGGGCTCATTATACCGGGTGCAGCAGTCCCGACAGAGAACTTGCTGTATAAGGGGGGGGGGGCAGTCTTATCATCATCATGGGCCCCTGGGCAAAGTAATACTCTGTGGCCCCTACCAGCCTCCCCCTGTATTTATTTGTACTTTCAATCAAATTGATTTGAACAATAAGAAAACATCCCATAAATCAAAGACTTATAAACACAGAGGACACAGTATGGGGGGGGGGGGGTAGAAGGGCATAGTATGGGTGAGGGGGGGAGGGGTGTCACAATGCTTGGATCAAGAGGGCACAGTACAGGTTCTGGGATGCTGTCCTGGATACGGCCATCCCGGGATAGCTTAGTAAAAAGCGTGACTGTCCCGGATAATCCGGGACAGTCATGGGAAGCTGACAGTTGGCAAGTATAATGCCCATGCATTAAGATAGCTGGGGGGGGGGGGGGCAGAAGGAGTGTCACAATGCTGGGGTCAAGAGGGCACAGTACAGGTTCTGGGATGCTGTCCTGGACACAGCCATCACGGGATAGCTTAGTAAAAAGCGTGACTGTCCCGGATAATCCGGGACAGTCACGGGAAGCTGACAGTTGGCAAATATAATGCCCATGCATTAACATGACTGGGGGGGGGCTGATGAATGACTGGATCCCCTCCTCCATTCACAGAACAGATCCCATGCAGTGACATGGTCTTTTCTGAATGGAGGACACAGGTCATGATGTATTTGAATGTTATTAATTATTCCCTTTCCTATCTGCAGCTGCCGTAACTTTCTGTAAAATGCAATATTGCCGCCTGG
>JBBGZY010003658.1:0-23493 GCA_037952925.1 Lithobates clamitans
GGGGGCTGCACTGAGGGGGGTCTGCACTAATAGGGGGGGTCTGCACTGAGGGGGGTCTGCACTAATAGAGGGGGGCTGCACTGAGGAGGGGGCTGCACTAATAGAGGGGGGGCTGCACTGAGGGGGCTGCACTGAGGGGGGTCTGCACTAATAGAGGGGGGTCTGCACTGAGGGGGTTCTGCACTAATAGAGGGGGGGCTGCACTGAGGGGGGTCTGCACTAATAGGGGGGAGCTGCACTTAGGGGGGTCTGCACTAATAGAGGGGGGGCTGCACTGAGGGGGGTCTGCACTAATAGAGGGGGGGCTGCACTGAGGGGGGTCTGCACTGAGGGGGCTGCACTGAGGGGGGTCTGCACTAATAGAGGGGGGCTGCACTGAGGGGGGTCTGCACTAATAGAGGGGGAGCTGCACTGAGGGGGGTCTGCACTGAGGGGGGTCTGCACTAATAGAGGGGGGGCTGCACTGAGGGGGGTCTGCACTAATAGAGGGGGGTCTGCACTGAGGGGGTTCTGCACTAATAGAGGGGGGCTGCACTGAGGGGGGTCTGCACTAATAGAGGGGGGGTCTGCACTAATAGAGGGGGGCTGCACTGAGGGGGTCTGCACTAATAGGGGGGGTCTGCACTAATAGAGGGGGGCTGCACTGAGGGGGTTCTGCACTAATAGAGGGGGGCTGCACTGAGGGGGGTCTGCACTAATAGAGAGGGGTCTGCACTAATAGAGGGGGGGCTGCACTGAGGGGGGTCTGCACTAATAGAGGGGGGGCTGTACTGAGGGGGGTCTGCACTAATAGAGGGGGGTCTGCACTAATAGAGGGGGCTGCACTGAGGGGGTCTGCACTAATAGAGGGGGGTCTGCACTAATAGGGGGGGGTGCACTGAGGGGGGTCTGCACTAATAGAGGGGGGTCTGCAATGAGGGGGTCTGCACTGATGGAGGGGGATCTGCACTGATGGAGGGGGGTCTGCGTCTGCACTGAGGGGGTCTGCACTGAGGGGGTCTGAACTGATGGAGGGGGATCTGCACTGATGGAGGGGGGTCTGCACTGAGGGGGTCTGCACTGAGGGGGTCTGCACTAATGGAGGGGGGTCTGCACTGAGGGGGTCTGCACTGATGGAGGGGGGTCTGCACTGAGGGGGTCTGCACTGATGGAGGGGGTCTACACTGATGGAGGGGGTCTGCACTGAGGGGGTCTGCACTGAGGGGGTCTGCACTGATGAAGGGGGGTCTGCACTGAGGGGGTCTATACTGACTCTGCTGGGGGCACCTGATACGAGAACAGACTGCTGGGACACCTGATGCAAGGATGGACTCCCCCTGAGGGGGGTCTGCACTGAGGGGGGTCTGCACTAATAGAGGGGGGGCTGCACTGAGGGGGGTCTGCACTAATAGAGGGGGGTCTGCACTGAGGGGGTTCTGCACTAATAGAGGGGGGCTGCACTGAGGGGGGTCTGCACTAATAGAGGGGGGGTCTGCACTAATAGAGGGGGGCTGCACTGAGGGGGTCTGCACTAATAGGGGGGGTCTGCACTAATAGAGGGGGGCTGCACTGAGGGGGTTCTGCACTAATAGAGGGGGGCTGCACTGAGGGGGGTCTGCACTAATAGAGGGGGGTCTGCACTAATAGAGGGGGGGCTGCACTGAGGGGGGTCTGCACTAATAGAGGGGGGGCTGTACTGAGGGGGGTCTGCACTAATAGAGGGGGGTCTGCACTAATAGAGGGGGCTGCACTGAGGGGGTCTGCACTAATAGAGGGGGGTCTGCACTAATGGGGGGGGTGCACTGAGGGGGGTCTGCACTAATAGAGGGGGGTCTGCAATGAGGGGGTCTGCACTGATGGAGGGGGATCTGCACCGATGGAGGGGGGTCTGCGTCTGCACTGAGGGGGTCTGCACTGAGGGGGTCTGAACTGATGGAGGGGGATCTGCACTGATGGAGGGGGGTCTGCACTGAGGGGGTCTGCACTGAGGGGGTCTGCACTAATGGAGGGGGGTCTGCACTGAGGGGGTCTGCACTGATGGAGGGGGGTCTGCACTGAGGGGGTCTATACTGACTCTGCTGGGGGCACCTGATACGAGAACAGACTGCTGGGACACCTGATGCAAGGATGGACTCTGCTTGTGGCAGGCGACATGGCAGGTGACACGCTCAGGGATCCCACTGATTCGGCATTATAGTGAGTTGAATGATTTAATTTTATATTACAATGTAATAATAGAAATAATGCACTTCATCCTGACACCATAACAACCATGGTGCCGGGATGATTGAAGCGCTAACACCAGGTGTTTGGAGTATCTTTATCTGCTGATTGTTAAACTTTCTAGAATACACATATTTCTATTGTTATGTAGGATCTGGGGCAGCTGTCCCTCCATCCCTCTCTCCCCCTTTCCCTCTCCATCCCTCATTCATCTCAGACTCTAACCACACCCTCTTTGAGCTACGCCCATTTAAGCCACGCCCACTATTTCACGTAAACACGCCCTTGTCCGCTGTGGCGCGCTTCGCACGCCACACTTGTAGTTTTTATTGCTATGCCACGCCTACAAGCAAATGCCCCGCCCCCTAATTATTGTACGGCTCCGCCTACAGCCAAAAAAGTGTCCCACATATTTTTTTTGCAATGTTGGCAACTATGGACCAGCGTGTCCCATGTTCTCATCACGTGTTCCAGGCTGTAGAAGCTGATTGGCTCCCATGCACAGCTGCACCACATTCTGAGGGCTCCGGTCTTAGGAGAGAGATTAACTTGGTACATTCAACCTGCCCATTAACGGTTGGAATCTCAGCTCCTGTCGTACCCACCGAGATTTGAACCTTATATGGCCGGCCGTAGTGAAGTTATGGGGGGGAGGGGGGAGTTATGGAATGGTGACACCTCGGCAGATTTAACGCTGGAGCTGACATCATTAGTTATATACATTGTATCCTCAGAAATCCATGTACACTTTTATATACCGGTGTATATATATATATATATATATATATATATATATATACTGGCAGTGACCGGTGACACACCAACATTGGTTGGAAGCGCTGAGTCCTCCAGCGATCGGTTAGAAGATTCCTCCAGAAATCTGGTGTAGGGGGAGGGGGAGCTAAGCTCAGAGAAGCTTCTTCTTTCGGAGGACAGCAAAGCATTGTGGGAAATTGAGTTTTCTGTTCCTACAATTGTAATCCCTTCCTGGAACACACACACACACACACACACACACACACACATGGTCTGCACTAAATAGAGGGGGCTATGAGGAGGACAACTCCACCAAGGTAAGTTCTGCCTTAGTATGGTAGCTCCATGGACTCTGACTGTGATTTGGAGATGTTGATACCTTTAGTATCAGAAGATGTTATTTTCATGGATTATAGCGATCAAAAAATAAATAAAATTGGTTTTCCAAGTGATATCATCACATTAAAGACTTTATAGGATTTTAGTGGTCGGGTTCGTTCCATCGATTTCTCGAGTTATGAGAACCGCATTCCTGAGGAACATTATCCTATGTGTCCTATCTGTGGGCACAGATCTGTACTTCCCAAAACTCATTTTACCAATGGCAACATCTGATCGATAGGCAGATCTTCAATTGTCAACACCTTATTAAGTCACTAATGGCAAAACCTTTCTTCCTTTTTTTTCCAAGTTTGGAAAGGGAGTTCAGGTCCTAAATCTCTTCATTTATACAACACATGACATATTAAGGTGTTTCCACTTATTCACCCTTTCCTGTAGCAACCTCTCTCTGGCCAACTACGTCAAAGCGACCCCCTCTCTGGCCAAGTGCCTCAAAGCGACCCCCTCTCTGGCCAAGTGCCTATAAGCGACCCCCTCTCTGGCCAAGTGCCTCAAAGCGACCCCCCTCTCTGGCCAAGTGCCTCAAAGCGACCCCCCTCTCTGGCCAAGTGCCTCAAAGCGACCCCCCTCTCTGGCCAAGTGCCTCAAAGCGACCCCCTCTCTGGCCAAGTGCCTCAAAGCGACCCCCCTCTCTGGCCAAGTGCCTCAAAGCGACCCTCCTCTCTGGCCAAGTGCCTCAAAGCGACCCCCTCTCTGGCCAAGTGCCTCAAAGCGACCCCCTCTCTGGCCAAGTGCCTCAAAGCGACCCCCTCTCTGGCCAAGTGCCTCAAAGCGACCCCCCTCTCTGGCCAAGTGCCTCAAAGCGACCCCCCCTCTCTGGCCAAGTGCCTCAAAGCGACCCCCCTCTCTGGCCAAGTGGCTCAAAGCGACCCCCCTCTCTGGCCAAGTGGCTCAAAGCGACCCCCCTCTCTGGCCAAGTGGCTCAAAGCGACCCCCCTCTCTGGCCAAGTGGCTCAAAGCGACCCCCCTCTCTGGCCAAGTGGCTCAAAGCGACCCCCCTCTCTGGCCAAGTGGCTCAAAGCGACCCCCCTCTCTGGCCAAGTGGCTCAAAGCGACCCCCTCTCTGGCCAAGTGCCTCAAAGCGACCCCCTCTCTGGCCAAGTGCCTCAAAGCGACCCCCTCTCTGGCCAAGTGCCTCAAAGCGACCCCCCTTTCTGGCCAACTGCGTCAAAGCGACCCCCTCTCTGGCCAAGTGCGTCAAAGCGACCCCCCTCTCTGGCCAAGTGCGTCAAAGCGACCGCCTCTCTGGCCAAGTGCGTCAAAGCGACCCCTCTCTGGCCAAGTGCCTCAAAGCGACCCCCCTCTCTGGCCAAGTGCCTCAAAGCGACCCCCCTCTCTGGCCAAGTGCCTCAAAGCGACCGCCTCTCTGGCCAAGTGCGTCAAAGCGACCCCCCCCTCTCTGGCCAAGTGCGTCAAAGCGACCCCCCCTCTCTGGCCAACTGTGTCAAAGCGACCCCCCTCTCTGGCCAGCTGCCTCAAAGCTAACAAGTGCCAATAAGGGGCAGAAACAGCTGGAAGTGAAAACAACCATGGACAAAAATCAAGCAGTGCACATCCACAGTAAGGAAAAAATACAAGGTTTAAGAGGATGGACAGCGCCAGCAGGTAAAAATAGTGATCTATGCAAGTAGCCAGGTGGATCACACAAAACAATCTTAAAGTAATTAATATATATGTAGCACCCTCTAGTGTGTGTGTGTGTAGGTGTGCGCTACTGCTAGTGAAAGTAGGTAAAAGCATAGCTGGCTCTGGGTTAGTCTTGAGTCTTTAAATCTGGGTCAGGGTTTCTAGGGACCAGGGCTGGGTGACTCATCCTGGCAACTCTCTGGTGCCTCCACCTGCCTTTACACACACATGAACTTTAATGACCTCCCAGTCTTAGTCCGGAGGGTTCAATATAGAGTTGGCCCACCCTTTGCAGGTATAACAGCTTCAACTCTTCTGGGAAGGCTGTCCACAAGGTTTAGGAGTGTGTCTATGGGAATGTTTGATCATTCTTCCAGAAGAGCATTTGTGAGGTCAGGCACTGATGTTGGATGAGAAGGCCTGGATCACAGTCTCCTCTCTAATTCATTCCAAAGGTGTTCTATCAGGTTGAGGTCAGGACTCTGTGCAGGCCAGTCAAGTTACTCCACCCCAAACTCGCCCATCCATGAGATGATATAGGAGATGATATATTGCCTCCTCGCTGCCTCTGAAAAGCAATTCAGAAACCAATCACTTTTTTAGAGGATGAACAAGCCCCAAGGATGTTAGGACCAAAAACCCCAGGAAGAAGCTGTCACTCCTGGCGACTACTGCCCAATCAGCGACGGCCAGGGAATTCCCTATCCCACAGCTGCTACATGTACACAAATGAGCAGGAATGCTTGTGACATTATTGACCTAATATGGGCCCACAAGGCCGTGCTGGGTCAATGGACCCACAGGGCTGTGTTGGGTCAGTGGACCCACAGGGCCGTGCTGGGTCAATGGGCCCACAGGGCCGTGCTGGGTCAATGGGCCCACGGGGCCGTGCTGGGTCAATGGGCCCACGGGGCCGTGCTGGGTCAATGGGCCCACGGGGCCGTGCTGGGTCAATGGGCCCACGGGGCCGCGTTGGGTCACAATGGGCCCACGGGGCCGCGTTGGGTCACAATGGGCCCACGGGGCCGCGTTGGGTCACAATGGGCCCACGGGGCCGCGTTGGGTCACAATGGGCCCACGGGGCCGCGTTGGGTCACAATGGGCCCACGGGGCCGCGTTGGGTCACAATGGGCCCACGGGGCCGCGTTGGGTCACAATGGGCCCACGGGGCCGCGTTGGGTCACAATGGGCCCACGGGGCCGCGTTGGGTCACAATGGGCCCACGGGGCCGCGTTGGGTCACAATGGGCCCACGGGGCCGCGTTGGGTCACAATGGGCCCACGGGGCCGCGTTGGGTCACAATGGGCCCACGGGGCCGCGTTGGGTCACAATGGGCCCACAAGGCCGCGTTGGGTCACTGATGTCACGAGCATGCCTGCCTCTTTGTGATGTGTAGTTCCCCAGAGGGGAATACCCCTGGCCTCAGTTCATTGGGTGGAAGTGACTGCTCCCTTCCAACTTCTGACCAAACCAGAGCTCCTCCTTCATCACTATTATCACACATAAGGTGTCTGTGCTGTCCACCAACCTTCAACTGAAAATGACCTCTTGGGAATGGAAGTGTGAATGTGATTGGTGGCTCTGGGGTAACACCGCCAGTTCATATTACGGATTAATGGACTTTGTAGATTTTCTATCTTAGTAAAGAAGCCTGATAGAGTCTAATCTTCTCACTTTCCTCTTCTTTTTTTTTTTGCTCCCAGCCATGGCGTCTTCTCATCTGAAAGTGTTGCTGGAATGTTCCATCTGCCGTGGCATTTATACAGATCCCGTAAGCCTGAAATGTGGACACAGCTTCTGCTGGGACTGTATTGATTGCTGGCTGGATACTCAGGAGGGTTCCGGAAGTTACTCCTGTCCTGCATGTAGAGATGAGTTCCTCAGGCGGCCTTCACTGAGGAGAAACGTAACACTGCACAACATAGTGGAGAGTGTCCTGTCTGCTGCGCCAGGTGAGGAGGACATCGGGGTCTCCTGTACTCACGGCATTCACACTCCTGTACCTGCTGTTAGATCCTGTCTGCATTGTGAAGCTTCTCTGAGTGACCATCACCTGAGAGTCCAGTTGTCCAGGCCGCACCCCCAACCTACCTCTGCATTACAGCGCTCATACCACCCTGCTGGAGGACCCGCTGTACAGCAACAATCGAGGCTGCCAGTGTTTGCAGATATCTTACTGGATGTGGGCACAGCTGGTAATCGTCTACAAATATCAGAAGATATGAAAACTATAACCGCATTAGATGAGAGCCTGGATCGTCCAGAAACACCAGAGAGATTTCAGTGTACTCAGGTGTTAAGCAGTCAGACTTTCTCCTCAGGGCGACATTACTGGGACGTGGACGTCGAAGAATCGGGGTACTGGAGAATTGGGATGTGTTACCCCAGTATAGTCAGGAGGGGGGATCAATCGGAGGTTGGATACAATAGAAAGTCCTGGTGTTTGAAGGGAAAGTGGGTTAGTGAGTATTCAGTGATGCATAATGGCTACAAGATCCCAGTCCCTGTGCCTTTTGATGACTCCATCTACAAAATCAGGATAGAACTGGATTATGAAGCCGGGAGGATCTCCTTCTATGACCTGTGTGACCCGATCCGACATCTCCACACCTTCACCACCACCTTCATTGAGCCCCTCCATGCTGCGTTCTATATTTTGGAAGGTTCTACAAAGATATCTGGGGGGAATCAGATGTGAGAAACCTGCCCAGAGACTGATGACATCACATGATGGAGAATCTGATTGGTGAAATACTCAGCCAATAGGAGGAAACATGGGACAAGAAACAACACTACTAATATCTAGTAGTCACATAACTGGACTTGTTCTGTGTAGCTTCTCCAAGCCACTTCTTCAGCTCTGATGGTCACATTCAACTGGACTTGTTGTGTAGCTTCTCCAAGCCACTTCTTCAGCTGTGATGGTCACATTCAACTGGACTTGTTCTGTAGTGATGAAGAAGTTGTGTAGCTTCTCAAAGCCACTTCTTCAGCTCTGATGGTCACATTCAACTGGACTTGTTCTGTAGTGATGAAGAAGTTGTGGAGCTTCTCCAAGCCACTTCTTCAGCTCTGATGGTCACATTCAACTGGACTTGTTCTGTAGTGATGAAGAAGTTGTGGAGCTTCTCCAAGCCACTTCTTCAGCTCTGATTGTCACATTCAACTGGACTTGTTTTGTAATGATGAAGAAGTTATGTAGCTTCTCCAAGCCACTTCTTCAGCTCCGATGGTCACATTCAACTGGACTTGTTCTGTAATGATGAAGAAGTTGTGTAGCTTCTCCAGGCCACTTCTTCAGCTCTGTTGGTCACATTCAACTGGACTTGTTCTGTAATGATGAAGAAGTTGTGGAGCTTCTCCAGGCCACTTCTTTTCAGCTTCCAAAAATGTCGGGAAGATACCCCAGCTATTATAGGAACACCGGAGGACACAAATCACCATGGATATAAATGTTAAAATGGCATTATATGGAAGAAAGATGGTGTAGAAAGGCCCTCACCCATGTTCAGGGATGGTAGTTCTATTCTGATGTAGATGGCCTTGACTCTTGCGAAAAACAGTTGTCCTCTCAAGAATGAATCTCTGTCAAATGGAATAACCACAACAGCGGTTGGGGGCCTTCTTCACCATCTTACTACCACACGTAATGCCGCTTTACCACTTCTTCCCCCGGTGATTTGACAACAATTCACACCTTCAGTCATGTACATTTAGGAAGTAACACCGTTTGAAGGTTTCTTGACACCAACAATGGGGTTGGAACTTGAAAATGATGGCACCACTTTTACACCTCCCATCCTGCTCTTGGACAATCAACATTTCCACATTATGTGGTCTAATTAAGGTGACCTAAGGTGTGAATATAAATACTGGGGTATCTTCCTGACACTTTAGGTCAGGCTTTCTCAACCTTTTTACCTCAGAGTAACCCTTAAAGGAGTTGTAAAGGTAGAAGGTTTTTTATCTTCATGCATTCTATGCATGAAGATACAAAAACCTTTTGTGTGTAGCAGCCACCCCAGCACCCCCTAATTATTTACCCAAGCCCCATCTCTCTCCAGCGATGTACGCAAATGTCTAAGCTGTCCGGGACACTCCTCCTGACTGGCTGAGACACTGCAGCGGCGCCATTGGCTCCCGGGGCTGTCAATCATAGACAGTCAGCCAATCAGGGGAGAGATGAGGCGGGACCGGGTCGAGGCTCCGTGTCTGAGTGGACACACAGAGCTGGGACTCAGCTCGGGTGCCGCCATAGAAAGCTGCTGACTGGTGGTCAGTGGGAAGCATGCCCCTTAGATTGGCGGGCATTGGGGAGAATGCCCCTTAGATTGGCGGGCAGTGGGGAGAATGCCCTCCTTACATGGGTGGTCAGAAGGCCACTCCTACTAATAGCTAAAAAGATCTCAGGTGTCATGCTGCTGGCTCTGCGAAGTGGCATTGGACCCAGAACTATTCTGGCACCATCAGATGTCAAAATTCAATCAGCCACAGCTCAAGCAACCCTTAGCAACCTCCTGGAGGATCCCAATGGTTTCATGGAACCATGGTTGAGAATGACTGCTCTAGGAACTAAAGAAGTGGCTTGGTAAGCTACAGAACATCTTCAACACTACAGGACAAATCAAGTTGAATGCAGCTAAGTGTTGGAATATAAAAAGCACTGGGAATCCTAGGTGAGGTCTAGGATTCCACTCCGATAGACTTCAGTGGGATTCAGGTGCTATGTTCGAGGTTTGCAGAATTTGCAAGTTTAGCGAACGTCTAGTGATCCGAAGTGTGCTGTGTTTAGTCATCATTACTTGTTATTTACAGGGGGCGGGGGTGTATATTGGTTGACTATCAATGTTTTTTTTACTTTCCATAATAAATGTTCAAATGATAAACAGATGTCAGCAAATCACCGATTTTATTATGGTTGTGCGCTGTGCGTGATTGGACCTTTTTAAATTTGGAGTGCTCAAAGCCCAACATTTACTTGTTACTGAGCATCTACAGGGAAAGGTTGAGGTTCCTCACATGTGGGAGGCCTACAGGGAAAGGCAGAGGTTCCTTACCCGTGGGAGGACTACAGGGAAAGGCCGAGGTTCCTTACCCGTGGGAGGACTACAGGGAAAGGCCGAGGTTCCTCACATGTGGGAGGCCTACAGGCAGAAGCCGATGTTCCTCACAAAGGGGGGACTACAGGGAGAGGCCGATGTTCCTCACTTGTGGGGGGCCTACAGGGGGAGGCTGAGGTTCCTTACGCATGGGAGGACTACAGGGAGTGGCCGATGTTCCTCACATGTGGGAGGCCTACAGGCAGAGGCCGATGTTCCTCACAAAGGGGGTCTATAGGGAGAGACCGAGGTTCCTCACTTGTGGGAGGCCTACAGGGAGAGGCCGAAGTTCTTAACACATCGGAGGCCTACAGGTTTGGGCCAAGGTTCCTCACAGGTGGGAGGCCTAATGGTTGGGGCTGAGGTTCCTGACACGTGGGAGGGCTAATGGTTGGGGCTGAGGTTCCTGACATGTGGGAGGTCTACAGGTTGGGGCTGAGGTTCCTGACATGTGGGAGGTCTACAGGTTGAGGCTGAGGTTCCTGACACGTGGGAGGTCTACAGGGAGAGGCAGAAGTTGTTCACACGTGGGAGGCCTACAGGTTGAGGTTCCTCACACGTGGGAGGCCTACAAGATGGGGCTGAGGTTCCTGACACGTGGGAGGTCTACATGTTGGGGCTGAGGTTTCTCAAACGTGGGAGGCCTACCGGGAGAGGCTGAAGTTCCTCACATGTGGGAGGCCTAATGGTTTGGGCCGAGGTTCCTGACATGTGGGAGGTCTACAGGGAGAGGCAGAAGCTCTTCACGTGTGGGTGGCCTACAGGTTGAGAGGCCTACACGGAGAGGCTGAGGTTCCTCACACGTGGGAGGCCTACAGGATGGGGCTGAGGTTCCTGATACGTGGGAGGTCTACAGGTTGAGGCTGAGGTTTCTTACACGTGGGAGGCCTACAGGTTGGGGTCGAGGATCCTCACACGTAGGTGGTCTACAGGTTGAGGTCCCTCACACATGGGAGGCCTACAAGGAGAGGCTGACTTTCCTCACACGTGGGAGGACTACAGGATGGTGTTGAGGTTCCTCACTTGTGGGATGCCTACAGGGAGAGGCCGAAGTTCTTAACACGTCAGAGGCCTACAGGTTTGGGCTGAGGTTCCTCACATGTGGGAGGCCTAATGGTTTGGGCTGAGGTTCCTGACACACGTGGGAGGTCTACAGGTTCCTGTGTGAGGAACCTCGGCCTCTCCCTGTAGGCCGTGGCGGTGTATAATAAAAGTCGGGGGATCCCAGATTTCTCTATGAAGAGGACCTGTCATGCTTATTTCTATTACAAGGGATGTTTACATTCCATGTAATTGGAAGAAAATTGATCTAAAAAAATATAGGGACAGTATAAAAACTAAATAAAATAAATAGGGGGGGGGGGGGAATGAAAGTGCCCCATCCCCCGAGCTTGCACGCAGAACCGAACGCATATGTAAGTCGCTCACGCCTATGTAAGCGGTGATCGCACCACACATGTGAGGTATCACCGCGACCGTTAGAGCGAGAGCAATAATTCTATCACCAGACCTCCTCTGTAACTCTAACCTGGTAACCTTTGTTACGGAAATATCTATACCTCACTTAAACGATTAACGATACAAATATAAGTGATTAAACCTTTGTCTATATAAAAATAAAAACGAGTGATAACAGGGAAAAAAGATAAAAATTACATTTATTTACACAGAAAAAGAAGGTTAGAATGATTAGAATTTATCATATATCTCTAGTGTTGGCTCTAGGCTGCAAAGTTAATTCTAAGTTAATTCAGGCATAAACTCATAATTGTTTTCAATGGACATATACAAGATATACAAAGTTATAAGATAAATCCTAGGATTAAAAAAAGGTTAGAAAGAAAGATAGACATAGATACTTTACACAGACAGCATGTCCCTCAGATGTTCTCGGGCTGGACTGCTGTAACCATTTAGCCCACTCCCTTTTATATGCATTCTCCACCAATCAACAGATGCCACATATTGATTGGGTTAGAGATATCACAGAATTCATGCTCGGACATTGCGACCCCCTCGGTGCCTACCAGTCTATGAATTAATGAACAATCTCCTTTGATCTCCTAGCCCAAACAGTCCCGACCGTAGTATGTTAATGGCCCCTGGTGAGTTGATTACCACCTAGGGGACCTTCCCTGATTCCCATCAGTGTATTGGAAGCATGTTAATGGCCCCCTGAAGAATGAATGCCTTAAGGTCTGCCAATAACCTTTGATCTAATCAACACCTCTAGGGCTTCTCGGGTTCACACCAAGGTAAATATATTTCTTAAGGTGAGCTTTGTTCTATCATGATATTAAGAAACATTCCCATATATGAAATATATATATACCCACACATAGATACCCACATATACACGTAGATATATATATACATATATATACACATACACCTATATATACATATACACATCCTATGGGGCAAGGCAGTTTAAATTGGAGTCCTTGCAATGGTCCACTTGAATCTCATTGATATAAATATGATATCCAATAATTCCATCACATTTCCCCCTGAAGTTCATTCTTGAACTTATGTCCTCCTTCAATGATCTTGCACCCACCCACAACAGCCCAGAAACCCCGACCCTTCCCCACCACCACTGCGGCCTCCTCTTCCTTTCTTGAACACGCCGGAACTCCTCAAAGTAGGCTTAAGATAGCAAAGAAATCCTGGTCCTTTGGAGACTCCACATTCAAACCATGAGTGTCTGTATTGCAATGTTTCATCACTCCTCTGCCTTGGAGGAGCGGAACTCCAACATTGATGGCGGGATCCTGGCATATCTAGTCCTGTATCTTTGTAAGACCATGTAATGGTTGCATCGATTGGATCGGACCGCGAGACAGCACTTTTCAGCATGGTGAAGGAAAGTCCAGGAAAGTCTTATTCGTGACACATTTATCTCAAGAAATAACTTGGTGGTCGCTGCTTCTTCAGGTGGGGTC
Source organism: Lithobates clamitans (assembly GCA_037952925.1). Lineage (NCBI taxonomy): Eukaryota > Metazoa > Chordata > Amphibia > Anura > Ranidae > Lithobates > Lithobates clamitans. The sequence continues at coordinate 13,031 of JBBGZY010003658.1, forward strand.
GGGCGGGTCTCCAGACAGTCGTGCATGAATACAAAAAGAGAGAGGAGAACGTTAGTGTACAGAGAAATGCTGGACAGGAACAGAGTGTTGGCCATTAAGACTAAATACTCATAAAGGGTGTAATGTGGACGAGTAGAGTGGGTTCCCACAGGGTACAGAGTCTGAGCAACAGCCAGTATCATCCATGGCCCTTGATGGTAGGGATAGACAATACTGTCTGTTATTGCCAGGTCCCTGGGTTCACCACACCTGCTCACGGGGCTCAGGTTAAAGTAGTAGGTAGACTAGGGGAGGTGAAATTACATTAAGACATAAAACTGGATGTCCAGGGATACTTTAGTTAAAATATGTTTTTTTGTTTGTTTTTTTTTTTATAAATAAGTCTTTTTTAAACAAAAAATGATATGACTGATGTCTTAGTTACATTATCTCGAGAAGATAGATGATAGAAATCAAAGGAAAAAAACTCAGAGAGCATAATATTAAAGAAGAAAAAGGAATGGAAGAGACGTGAGTAATGAAAATGAACAGGAAAAAATAGTGGAAACGAAAAAAAGAACAAAAAAGCGAAAAAAAACTACAGATCGAACGCTGCTCCAACCAAGACTGTTAAAGAGCCTTGAATCTGTATATAAAAAAAAAATGAATACATTGGTCAAAAAAAACATAATAAAAAAAAATAAAAAACAAAAAAACAAAACAAATGTTTTTCTTAAAAAAAAAAAAAACCCTCCTCTGCCATTAACAGTATTTTTGCAGGTCAGGTACAGAGATATTAACAACAAAAGGGAGAGAAAAAAAAATAAAAAATAAAAAAAAATAAAAATAAAAATAATAAAAAAATGATTAAAACTTTTGGAATTTAGGTAAACCTGACTGCACTTTATTACTAAAAATTGAAGAGGCTTATCCCTGGAACAAGAAAAATATAGTTCTAGGGTCCTCTCTTACATGTGCAACTTCTTTGTACTGGTCTGGATTGGATATGGCTTCCTCAGAGATTTGTTTCTGAGTTAGTGGCCTTTCTGTTCCTTGAGAGAAGATACCTTGTTGAGGTACACATTCTCATAGCTTTGGCATTCATTCTCCTGATAGTAACGCACATTATTACCTGCATCAGGAAAAGCACTAAGGCTGCACAGGTTAGGACAACAACCGGGTGGAGCAAAATGTTTAGGAAAGCTGTAGCGTTCGGACTATACCCAAATAAACTTTCCCACCAGGAAATCTTAGCATCTGCGTCTAAAGCGTGGGATACTTGGATCAGTCTATTTTGATCATGGGTGAGTCGTATGGTGGCTTGTTTTTCAGCATCTCCTAGTACATTTAATATTTCTCTCCTAGTACATTTAATATTTCATCCTGTTGTCCAAAATCCATCAGCCAAGCTTTTAACTCAGCCCCAAATCCCAGAGGAAGTTTCTGTAGGTGTAAGGGGATGTCAGGTTTGCTATAAAACCTTTCTTCAGGGGTGATCGGGGTACAACCCGGTGTTCCTGCTATATCTATGCCACGGGCCAGAGGAGGGGTACTATAGACTCCCCGAGGTAGTGTACCCTGCTGAGTACCATTTAACCTGATGCTGAAAACATTAGTGCATCATTAGACATGTGATACTAGCACCAGTACCCTGGTCTCCAGTCTCAAGTAGTTTTAACTTTGTTTAGGACCAGTTGGGACACTACCCCGGCATCCATTAGACATGACCCCCCCTGTGCCAGCATTATTGCCTTTTCCCATAGCACAACCCTTACCTTCCTTTAGCACTCATCAGTACCAGTCATCTGAGGCTGTCCAGACTCAAACCATCGGAACAAGATGGACTCCAGGGTGTAATCCAGTAGAGTCTGATAAGATAGTACCCAGATTGACCGTGATATCTGCACAATGTTCCAACCCTGCCATTAGGGATGAGAACAGTGCAAGTAAGATTTTTGACGATCCTGGAACTGAGTCATCCACCAATCTATTACGACTCATAGGCAACCTGGATACTACCCCCCCCCCCCCCCCCGTCTGTCCTTGCAAAGTGATGCTGGACAGAGCAAGTTGGCTTTCCTAACCCCTTCCCTGATATGTAGCACAAGACCCCCCCAATGTGATCCTGAATATCTCCAGCTCCATAGTGTTTTAAGGTACCCAGTGCCCCACCTCCAGCTCCACAGACAGTCTCCATTAAGCCTCTCTTTCCTAAGGATGGGAAATAGTCAGAATACCCGGATTGAAAACCACCTGCCACCAGGTACACTTGTCTCTTCATAGAGGCTGCACACCTTATGGGGCACTGGTCTTCCTGTCATGCAGGACACAGACCACTAGTTAAGGTACGCAAGGAGTCTAGGACAGGAAGGCCAACTATGGCTATCCACTGAGGAGAATACAGCGTGCCCACACAACTCCATCCCTGTGCCTGGATTTCAGAGACCATGCCCAGGGTATACAATGCACCTCTACCTATGGTTAGGTTCAAGGAACCCTCTAGTTCCCTGACTAACGTTACATCGGTATTCCTTAGGACACAGAAACAAACTCGTCTATGTCCCAAATAATACCCAGGTGCTTCCTTCCCAGCAATGACCTCTCCATCCAGAACACAGAGTGCAATATCTTACACAATCTTCCTGCACAACTCTTCTCCGGGCTCTCCCAAAACTATACACTCTCAACTTGTATGCCATCAGGCAGGCCCTCATACTACACATCTGAAGGTAAATCTGAAGGAATTTGGAAAACAAAAATTGCATAATGTGTATCCAACTCGAGGAACTTCTGCTACCAAACACAACTGGCCAAAGGGCAAAGAAATATCCCTTGCAGCACTGAGGCGCCGGGATCACTGAACAGTAGTGGGTACACGAGCCGACCCTTTGAAGCCAGGAAACCCAATTATCAAATCTGAGAAATAAAACACCAATAAAATTTAGTAATAAATATTCCATTTTCCTCCTAGAAACAAAATAATCCAATGGTTATATACCTGTAACAAGACATTAGCATATGAAACACAAATATACATTACATTACATAAACAGTGCACTTTTTTTTTTTTAAGATACCAAAAAATTGTTGAGCTCAACTTATCATTAATATGTATTACTTAATACACATTAATACCACGTGGATTTCAACATTTTTAAAGCGTCACCTATGGAGATTTTTAAGTACCCCGTAGTTTGTCGCCATTCCAATTTCAAAGCGTGACATGTTTGGTATCTATTTACTCGGCGTGACATCATCTTTTATATTCTATCCCCCCCCCCCCCAAAAAAAAATATAGGGTTTTTTTTTATTTGTTTGTTTTTTTTTTTTAAATAACAACTTGCGAACCGCCCGTCTTTGTTATACGTCGGTACTTTGACGTAGAATACGGAGGCTAAAGCAGCAGATAGCTACCATAACCCCGGTATATTCTTAAACGGCGGGCGGTCCTCTTTCTGATATAAGTGGTCTCTGTGGCGGATTCCCCGTGGGATCACTTTAATCGGGGGGCGGGAGAAAAGGGCCCCCCCCCCCCCATTCGCTCCGGTCGTCTCCGCCGCTCACCGGAGCCGTCGGTAGCGGAGTAGCCAATGGGGTCCTCTCCCCTCCTGAGATATGGATGCCGAGTGAGGGAAAGATGCCCCCCTCCCCCACTCGGCTCCATAACATCATAACATTGGATGACTGACGCGGTGTCAAACGTCACTTCCACCCAATGGTCTTAAAGGGGACATATTTTTTTAAAGACATTTATTTATTTTTATTTTTTTATTGCTTTTAAGTGTAAATATGAGATTTTGAGGTCTTTTTGATCTCAAATTAAAGAGGACCTGTCGTGCTTTTTTTTCTATTACAAGGGATGTTTACATTCCTTGTAATAGGAATAAAAGTGACCCAAATTTTTTATTTTTTTTTTTAAAGGATGGTGTAAAAATAAAACCTAAAAAGTAAAATAAATAATAAAAAAAAATAATTAAATGAGCCCCGTCCCGCCGAGCTTATGTGCAGAAGCGAACGCGTACGTGAGCAGCGCCCGCATATGAAAACGGCGTTCAAACCACACATGTGAGGTATCGCCGCGATCATTCGAGCGAGAGCAATAATTTTAGACTCAGACCTTCTCTGTAACTCAAAACTGGTAACCTGTAGACATTTTTTAAACATCCCCTATGGAGATTTTTAAGGGTCAAAGTTTGTCGCCAATTCCACGAGCGGGCGCAATTTTGAAGCGTGACTTGTTCGTAACTTCGGATGAATTCGTATTCATTATGCTCTACTAACGAGCGAGAGCAATAATTCTAGCCCTAGACCTCCTCTGTAACTCAAAACATGCAACCTGTAGAAAATTTTTAAACGTCGCCGATGGAAATTTTTACGGGGTCAAAGTCTATCGCCATTCCCACGAGCGGGGGGCGCAATATTGAAGAGTGACATGTTGGGTATCAATTTACTCGGCGTGACATCATCTTTCACAATATATTTAAAAAAAAATGGGCTAACTTTACTTTTTTAACTTTAAAAAAAAAAAAAAATCTAATTTTTTTAATGAAAAAAAGTGTATTTTCCCTCCAAAAAAAAAAATGCACTTGTAAGGCAAATACCGCTGTGCTTACAGAAAGTATTGCAGCGACCGCCATTTTATTCTCTAGGGCTTCTGAAAAAAAATATATATATATACATATATAATATTTGGGGGTTCTAAGTAATTTTCTAGCAAAAAAAAAAACAGATTTTAAAACCGAGTCTGAAAAATAGGCGCGGCCCTTAAGTACCCCGTAGTTTGTCGCCATTCCAATTTTAAAGCGTGACATGTTTGGTATCTATTTAGTCGCCGTGACATCATCTTTTATATTCTATCCTCCCCCCCCAAAAAAAAAATTTCCATTCATGAAAGTGTCTTCTCCCCCCAAAAAAAAATTGCTTTTGAAAGACCGCTGCGCAAAAAACGATGTGATTATTGCAACGATCGCCATTTTATTCTCTAAAAATGTTTGGAACTCCCATAATTAACTTTTTTAATTTTTTGCTACAAAACTAATTTTCTAGCATAAAAAAAAAAAGAAAAACTTTCTTGTGTATTATAATAAAAGGGGGAGGAGAGAGTAGTCTGACTTGGGTTGTGGAGCTCTCCCGCACATGCGCAGTCGCTCTCATCTCACACATCGGACTCGCTCGGCCAGCCATGAGTCTCTTCCAAGGTCCGGGTGACATGACGACATCGGCCGGGGGAGGAGTCAGAGCGCAGGGAGGGTCCTGTAATCTAGGATCCGCCCGCCTGCACTCCATGGGCCCCGCCCCTCGGCTTCTCCTGTTGGGTCATGTGATCGGACCGTGCCAGGCTGTCTGGGGACTCACTCACCCGCGAAGATCGGGTGACGCCCTGTGAGGGCGGTGATTGGCTCTTGTCTCAGACCTTCCCCGAGGCGGATCGGGAGTGACTCCGCCCCCCCACCTGGATGGGGAGTGGCGCACTCAGCACGTGACCCCGGTAATGAGCTTCCCCTCACCCGGATGTATGGAGTCTCCACCCTCCTTATATACTCCGCCCCCGATACAAAGGTACAACTCATGGAGAGAAATCCTTCCAATCACAACCGGTCCTATATATCCTTCCGTCTTCTCTATATGTCTTCTATAACTCTATATGGAGATATATCCACACTGTCCGTCCCCGCCCACACCCCGATATCACCCACCGATCTACCCACAACCCCCTGCGACATCTATGCAAATATAGAGGGGCGGAGACATCGCGTTCTACCACTCAGATCATCGAGGGGGCGGAGACCTGTCACTCTACACACACCCACCTATCAATGACTCCCTGAGACTCCTATGCAAATATAGGGGGCGGAGACATCGCGTTCTACCCGCTCAGATCATCGAGGGGGCGGAGACCTCTCCGCTCTACACACACCCACCTATCAACGACTCCCTGAGACTCCTATGCAAATATAGGGGGCGGAGACATCGCGTCGTAGTGCGCTAGATACCTGTCGCCTATCAAAGTGAATGACAGGGGGGCGGGATTTTATGGCCGTAGTGGCAGAAGGGAGAGGGCGGGGACTGCGTAGCCTCAAAGGGAATGGGCGGGACTCATAGAAAAAAAAAGAGGCGGGGTCGGGTGTCATGTAAATATGAAAGAGGGCGGGACTTCAGCGATAGAGGCGGAGTCAGGATCCACGGGTTGAGGACACCGGAAGTGGTTGGCTGTCCTCTCTTCTCCTTCCGGGTCACGTCTGTTTCCATCATGGCGGCGGTCAGGCAGTTGTTTGCAGCGGCAGAGGTGAGACTCCTGTATTGTAAAAGGTGAATTAGGGAGCCGTTTAGAGGGTGTCCCCTGAGAGGGAAGCAGCATGCTCCCAGTGAAGGTCAGGGCTCCTCATACTGTGACCTGTCAGTCATTCTTCTCTCTCTGTGTCTCCATAGAGATGTGTCTGGAGCTCCTCCCTCTTCCGGAGGTCGTGCTCCTCCTCCTCCGTCCTCCAACAAGCCGCCAGCAGCCAGGTGAGTGTGCCCGTACCGCAGGGGCGGAGCCCAGCCAACCCCCGAACGGCCAATCGGCATTCAGCCCTTCCCCACCGGAGCCGTTTCTGTATAACAACCCATTTTTAGGCCTGAAGATTACATAAAACCCCCCAAACATGATATATTTTCTGAAAGCGGACACCCCGGAGAATAATATAGAGGAGGTTCCACCTTTTTATGTCACACGGTATTAGCGCGACGCATTATTGAAATGCCAAATCTCAGTAAAAAAATACACTAAAGTACTTTTGGGGTACAAAGACGCAACAAATCACCCAATATTTTGGTAAAATATAAAAGTTGAGTAAATAGACACCCGACATGCCGAGGCTTAAGATTGTGTGCGACCCGATGTTTTCACGGGTAGCCCCCCTCCCCCCCCCATGCATGTATAGTTATGGGGGTTCGGTGAGCTCTTCTTTCCCCCCTCCTATCCTGATCTCGGGTCCACTGACGGGTTGCTGCAGTTGCCAGGGGTGTAAAACACTTTGAAGCCACCAATGTCGTTTCTACAGCAGTGGTAGTAAAAGGGTTAAAGAGATCATCACTATCTTACCGTCCCCCCCCGGTCTCCTGCACAGGGGGTGGGGCTTATTGGGAGGGGTCAGAGCTATGTTTGTGCATGCCATGATGGGAAGTCCCTTCCCTTAGTAACAGGGTGTCTTTAAAAACACTTTTCTATAAATGACCCCAATAGATGTGTCTCCAGGGGGCGGAGTTGTCCCTGCAGTGGGCGGGGTTGTCTATTAGGCGAGGTCATCTCTTTGGTAAGTAGAGTTGTCTTTTCAGTGGGTGGAGATCTCTCTTCTTCTGGGTGGGATCATCTCTCTCTTCTTCTGGGTGGGATCATCTCTCTCTCATCTGGGTGGGATCATCTCTCTCTCATCTGGGTGGGATCATCTCTCTCTCTCTTCTGGGTGGGATCATCTCTCTCTTCTTCTGGGTGGGATCATCTCTCTTCTTCTGGGTGGGATCATCTCTTTTTCTTCTTCTGGGTGGGATCATCTCTCTCTCTTCTTCTGGGTGGGATCATCTCTCTCTTCTTCTGGGTGGGATCATCTCTCTCTCTTCTTCTGGGTGGGATCATCTCTTTTTCTTCTTCTGGGTGGGATCATCTCTTTTTCTTCTTCTGGGTGGGATCATCTCTCTCTCTTCTTCTGGGTGGGATCATCTCTCTCTCTTCTGGGTGGGATCATCTCTCTCTTCTTCTGGGTGGGATCATCTCTCTTCTTCTGGGTGGGATCATCTCTCTCTCTTCTGGGTGGGATCATCTCTCTCTTCTTCTGGGTGGGATCATCTCTCTCTTCTTCTGGGTGGGATCATCTCTCTCTTCTTCTGGGTGGGATCATCTCTCTCTTCTTCTTGGTGGGGTCATCTCTCTCTCTTCTGGGTGGGATCATCTCTCTCTCTTCTGGGTGGGATCATCTCTCTCTCTTCTGGGTGGGATCATCTCTCTCTCTTCTGGGTGGGATCATCTCTCTCCTCTGGGTGGGATCATCTCTCTCTCTCTTCTGGGTGGGATCATCTCTCTCTCTTCTGGGTGGGATCATCTCTCTCTCTCTTCTGGGTGGGATCATCTCTCTCTCTTCTGGGTGGGATCATCTCTCTCTTCTTCTGAGTGAGATCATCTCTCTTCTTCTGGGTGGGATCATCTCTCTCTCTTCTGGGTGGGGTCATCTCTCTCTCTTCTGGGTGGGATCATCTCTCTCTCTCTTCTGGGTGGGGTCATCTCTCTCTCTTCTGGGTGGGATCATCTCTCTCTTCTTCTGGGTGGGATCATCTCTCTCTCTTCTGGGTGGGATCATCTCTCTCTCTTCTGGGTGGGATCATCTCTCTCTCTCTTCTGGGTGGGATCATCTCTCTTCTTCTGGGTGGGATCGTCTCTCTTCTTCTGGGTGGGATCATCTCTCTCTCTTCTGGGTGGGATCATCTCTCTCTCTTCTGGGTGGGATCATCTCTCTCTCTCTTCTGGGTGGAATCATCTCTCTCTTCTTCTGGGTGGGATCATCTCTCTCTCTTCTGGGTGGGATCATCTTTCTTCTTCTGGGTGGGATCGTCTCTCTCTCTCTTCTGGGTGGGATCGTCTCTCTTCTTCTGGGTGGGATCATCTCTCTTCTTCTGGGTGGGATCATCTCTCTCTTCTTCTGGGTGGGATCATCTCTCTCTTCTGGGTGGGATCATCTCTCTCTTCTTCTGGGTGGGATCATCTCTCTCTCTCTCTCTCTCTCTCTCTCTCTCTTCTGGGTGGGATCATCTCTCTCTTCTTCTGGGTGGGATCATCTCTCTCTTCTTCTGGGTGGGATCATCTCTCTCTTGTGGGTGGGATCATCTCTCCTGTAAATGTAGTTGTATTTCCAGTGGGTGTGGTTGTCTCTTTTATTGGGTGGAATTATCTCTTTTCTGGGTGGGGTCATTTCTCCAGTAGGTGGAGTTGTCTGTTCAGTGGGTTGGGTCATCTCTCCTGTGGGTGGGGTCATTACTTCGGAAAGTGCAGTTGTATTTCCAGTGGGTGTGGTTTTCTCTTTTATTGGGTGGGGTCATCACTCCAGTAAGTGAAGTTGTCAATCCAGTGGGTGGGGTTATCTTTCATGGGCAGGATTTTCTATTAGGTGAGGTCATCTCTTTGGTAAGCAGAGTTGTCTTTTCAGTGGGTGGAGTTCTCACCCTTGGGTGGGATCATCTCTCCTCTGGGTGGAGTCCTCACCCCTGGGTGGGATCATCTCTCCTCTGGGTGGAGTTCTCACCCCTGGGTGGGATCATCTCTCCTCTGGGTGGAGTTCTCACCCCTGGGTGGGATCATCTCTCCTCTGGGTGGAGTTCTCACCCCCGGGTGGGATCATCTCTCCTGTGGGTGGGTGGGATCATCTTTCTTCTGGATGGGATTATCTCTCCTCTGGGTGGGGTCATTTCTCCAGTAAGTTGAGTATTCTCTCCAGTAGGTGGGGTTGTCTCTTCAATGGGGGTCATCTCTCCTCTGGGTGGGATCATCTCTCCTGTGGGTGGGTAGGATCATCTCTCCTCTGGATGGGATTATCTCTCCTCTGGGTGTGGTCATTTCTCCAGTAAGTTGAGTATTCTCTCCAGTAGGTGGGGTTGTCTCTTTGGGGGGGGGGGGGGTCATCTCTCCTCCTGGTGGGGTTGTCTTTTCAGTGGGTGTGGTTATCTCTTTTGTTGGGTGGGATCATCACTCCAGTAAGTGGAGGTGTCCATCCAGTGGGTGTGGTTGTCTCTTTATTGAATGGGGTCATCTCTTCGGTTAGTGGAGTTGTACCTCCAGTGGGTGTGGTTGTCTTTATTGGGTGGAATCCTATCTCCACTGGGTGGGGTCATCTCTCCAGGAAGTGGAATTGTCCCTCCAGTGGGTGGGGTTGTCATTTTTATTGGGTGGGGTCATTTCTCCAGGGGGGTGGGATTGTCTCTCCAGAGGGTGGGGTCATCTCTTCCGTAAGTGGAGTTGTCCCTCCAGTGAGTGGGGCTGTCTCTTTATTTGGTGGGGTCATGTCTCTAGAAAGTGGAGCTGTTCTTTCAGTGGGTGGGGGGGGGGGGGTTCATGTCTCCTCTTGGTAGGGTCGCCTCTTCAGTAAGTGGGGTAGTCTTTTCAGAGGGTGTGGTTGTCTCTTTTTTTATTGGGTGGGATTGTCCTTCCAGGGGATGGGATTGTCTCTCCAGTGGGTAGGGTTGTCTTTTATTGGGTGGGGTCATCTCTCTAGCAAGTGGCGTTATCCCTTCAGTAGGTAGAAATGTCTCTTTATTGGATGGGGTCATCTTTCCACTTGGTGTTGATATCTCTTAGGTAAGTGAAGTTGTCCTTCTAGTGGGTGGGGTCTTCTGTCCAGTGGGTGGGGTCATCTCTACAGTGGGTGGGGTCATTTCTCCAGTGGGCGTGGTTGTCTCTTTTTTTGGGTGGGGTCATCTCTACAGTGGGTGGGGTCATCTCTCCAGTGGGCGTGGTTGTC